>BGPR01021153.1:0-12613 GCA_013235015.1 Araneus ventricosus
GCAAGATGTCGCACAGTGGGTGAGATCGCCGACTTCTCCGCAGGCACAAGAGTCACTATCGGATAAATGGACGCGGTTAAGAAATAAAAGGAATGGACCGTGTCCGGTGGCAAACAGAATTTCCTCACGTGTCCAGAAGACTGGTTTTGGCGTTTTGTCCTGTTTTGAGCACTTTATGAACAGAACGTCCAGTGTTTCCATTATCCCAAAGATTTTGCCATTTTTTAAAAAAGCAGTTCTTGTAAATGTTGTTTAAGTTCGCATCGAGGCTTTAGAGTTTTCACTACAACCAATTGCTTATTTGTTTTAATTAAATAATAGCAGACTATTTCTCTTTTTATCATTTGGGCATCTAATGATTCTGTACTGTTCCCGAAAAGGTCTTTTAGTTAGTTATTAAGTTAAGTTAAGTTAGGTCTATTTTGGGACGGACCTAGTAGTTTTGAACCTCTGTCAGACGACGAGACCTGATCTGACACCCTCTTTCCAAACTTCCGCATCACACCAGCGATGCGATTGCTGCTAGAGAGTTGGCTTTCACCTCGTTGTGCTGGGGTGATTCTCTTCCCCTCCATCCTGTTACCAAGCTTTGCACTCGACTGAGTGGGTCCGAGCCGAGTGGTGTTGTACACGACACCAGCAGGAGGACGTTTGGCCACTACGTATGATTCAAGGAGCAACAGGAATCGAGTTTCGAACCTGGAGCCTTCGGGCCCCAAGTCGAGACCCTACCACTAGGCCACCGCTACCTTTACAGGAAAGAGCAAAAAATTACCAAGGTCATTTTTTACTTAAATAACATGAGAACTAAAGTCAGCAGACTGACAAAAGTCATAAAGTTTGGTCTTAATGAGAAATAATTAACGAATAATGATTAAAAAAATGTTAAAGCATTAAGAACATAGAATAATATCTTATGTCAAATTACAATGTGATAAAAAAAATATCACGGTGTTAGATTTTAGTCAAAGCATTATTTAATATTATATATGTGAATTCATAATTCGAATCAATTTGAATACTGGATCTTTCATCGATGAAGTAGATGCGTTTATGTAGCTTATATCCAAATTAAACCTAGGACAAGAGATGAAACTTGTCAGCTAATCATATGTATCATATTCATTGCTGCTGGAGTAACCAGTGAGCACCACCGAAACCCCAGATATTCTCAATCGGTTTTAAATCCACTCTTTGCAGATCAGTCCAAAATATTGATAATTTCTTATCGGAACGAAGATTTGGATAATGTGGATACATTATCGCAAAATGTAGTCCTGCTGAAAATTCGCATCTATCTCAGTAAATAGTTCCAAATGAGGTTTCTAATGAATTTCTAGCATCTTTTGATTCATTTCTGAGTCCATCGCAATTGAAATAAATCCTAAGCTTAGATCCAAGCGAGCTGATTCTCTTTAAACCATAACTGGAAGGAACTGCAAGGAAGCTTAGAAAAGTACTTTGGTTTTCTCCGCAAATCATGTCAGTTATACTAAAATCCATCTGGTCCATCCAGTGTGGTGTCTTGGCCTATGTGCGACCAAATAAATGCAATGCTTAGGTTGGCCTAAGTACTTTTATTTTACACAGCTATAATTTAAAGAACAATTCTTGCATAGAAATCTTGATTAAATATTTATATGCAAAGTTCGATCATTGAGTTCACAGTTCTAGGACGTTAAAGTTCAATGGAGTCGTAGTTCAGAAAGAGATGTAAATCAATACAGGATGGATAACTTCCACCTATCAGCGTGATAGCCCAAGCATGAGACTACAAGGAGTGCTCGCAATTCGATATTCCATGAGCCGAGATTTCGGAATAATGCCTATTTCTCAGTGATCGTTGTCCAAGTTCGAATTAATTCGGGATTTTAAATAAGAGCTGATCACACAGCTCTTTCTGCGCTTCGGAGTCTGAAACCACATTCGAGACTTCCTAAATCGGTTCTCCACCACTCTCCTCGTTCCAACTTCAAAATTTCGCTTTTGTCCTTACCTCAAGGGGTGGAGCTCCGCCTTCCTTTTACTCCACTGGACAATCGTATTCAAGGGCGACAAACGACTAAACTTCCGTGTTCCCAATGGTCAATTCCGACCGTGGGATAGTTCCTGAGTTTCCTCACCACCGGAGCTATGCAGGTGTGACACGAAAGAGCACCGCTAATCTCCTCAAAGTCGAACCAAATGCGCTCTCTGACAGATATTGATTCCTGTGCATTGTGGTCGCTTTCCGCGTGCAGCTATTACCCTCGCGAATGTCTCCTTAATGACCACCAGATGCAGCTAGCCTGCGGTTTGCGGCTGAAATGAAAGGTACTCGACTCTTTTCCCATGGGAACTGTTCTCGCGGGAGGGTAAAACATCAAACCAGATTAAATTTGTTTTTGTCTGAAAGAAACCATTGGATCGCTTATTTCAGAAACCCCTTAAGTGTATAATTACAAGTTTGAGATATTTAAGAAAAACTTCAAACTCTACTAAAAACAGATATTTTTTGTACGAAAAAAATCATGAATGTAGAAGATGGTTCTGATCGATTAGAAATTTAATATATTCATCAAGTTTCAGAGAAAGGATAAAAAAATTATCCATCTGCTGCTGTTATGGTGTTTCTACAATAAACTAAGTTTGTAATACTGTTTTACCATTTATATGATATTACTGAGTTCAGTTAGGTGTAAAAATCAACATAATTGGCATTTTAATGACATTTAACTTTATTTTGGTCAACTGCAGATATGTTATGAAAATAAAATAAGCATAATATGATGCGTTTACTATTCTGCATAGTCAGATTCTCCTCTTCCTTCAACTTCAGATGTCGGCCAACTCAAAATCATGGTGTAGAAATCAGTATAAAGAGAATCAAATAAAATAAAGTTAGCAATTAAAACAAATTTAAAAATAAATTTAAACATACACTATAAAATTTGAACAATGTTTAAGTAGCGCGCAATATGGCACTGCATACAAAAAACAAAAGAAGTCAAAAATTATTCAAAGAAAGTAAAAAACCGAGAAATACATACCGAAAGAATATAATTAAACAAACAAGGAATCCATTCAAGTTCACCTTTTCAAGGGCTATAGACTATATACGATATGGATTCAAATTACTTGGGAAATTTTTCTGTAAGAAGCTTGACTTTCGTCTGAAAAAGCTTCCCGTAGCTCGAAATTTCCCAATCAAAGACGAACAAGACAAGTAATACCAACAAAAGATTTTTTTAAAAGGACAAACAAACATTATATCGCTAGCAAGATTGATTTTAAAAAGTTTTCTAAAGAAAATTTAATAGCCATCTGGTAGGAATACCATCATAAAAATATATCAATAAAAGAAGGAAAAAATCAAACTTACCCTAGCCTTGGAGAGAATCCATACGTCTCCACTTTAATCACAAACTGAAAAAATTCCCCGCCTGGGTAATTCTAAGAAAAACTATTAATCCTCATTCGTAATGTAAAGAACCAAGAATCTGGCGCCATCTATTATTCGAAAAGAATAACAGGAATTGGAGAGAACTCAATCATTTAGATTAAATTATTAGAAAACGTTTTCAATTTCTATCAATGCCTCAATAAATAAAAGGAAAAAGTAAAAGAAAAAGAAATTACTAGAAAATACAGCAGCCCAATATTTTTTTTAATTCAAGACTACTTTCTAGAATAAGATCTTCAATGCCGTGAATATTAACAGGGAAATTGTTACCATAGAGAAATCAGCATGTGTATAAATAAGCATATTCTGAGGTATATTCAGTTCATCAATCTTTTTCTTGTTGATTAGGATTTTCGAAGCAGGATTGGTTTTCATAATTGGCAGTTCAGGCAGGCTAGTGATCTTTCTTTATGGAAATGTTGACGTAGTGGTGTAATTAATCTTTGCTTCCACTTTTCCAGGTAAACCATACCTGAATTTAAAGTGTTTATATTTAGATATTTTAAATGGGATTCTGTTCGAATAATGCCTCTTCCTAACGTTTTGTCAGAGTTTTCGGTTTTCCTGTTTTCTTATACAAGTAAGGCCACTGTTGCTTGATATTCAAAATGTCCCCTATTTGCACTTAATGAATGGAAAAGTGACCAGATGAGTTGAGCGTATTGCTGTGGTGTGTAGATACGATCTGTCCTTCTCTTTTGCCAAAAGTCCTTTTATGGAAGCAAAATCTCTGTCCTATGGCAGAAATGAGTAGCCGCGTACTGAGAAGAAATGAGTGATGATCTCAAACTTTCGTCGATCACACAGATTTATGAGGAACCTTACCACTGTATAGTTTTTGTTCTGCCCTATCTCTAAAAAGTAGAAGATTCTTAGTTATGCTAGGGACGCAGTTTTGAATCTAATGAAGCAGGAATGAACAAACTTCATCTGCTGAATTGTTTGCCTTTCCTTCGTGATAGACATACACGTTCTTAGTGCAAAAATCCCGTAAGTGATGTCTGTTGTGAGGTTCCTGCACTAAACGAATATTTCAAGGACGTGAAATTGAGGTGTTGAAAACGTTGTTTCAATGAGTCTCTGCACCAAACGTAGTGCATAAAAAACCAGCATATACTGAATTTCTATTTTTTTTTGTCAGTAATGGAGTTTCTGAAATAAGCGATTCAATTAATAATCATTCTTCGTCTTTTGTTTGCACTCTTCCACCCACCCCACCCTCCAACTCTTAGCGCAGTATTATATGGAATTTTGTTACCTTGTGTATTTTCTTGCGTTTTACATATTTTATATATTCATCGCCTGAGAGTACTCTGGATATTATTCTTCTGTGTACAGCCGCGGGGGCACCGAACTACCGAGCTATATATTGGCATCATTCATCGTAAAAGGTGTGCCCAAATGAAAAGGAGACCTTAGCTGTATCGGCATTGTATCAAATCCCAGTGAGTTAATGTGCTAGCCAGCCGATAGATGGAGTGGTGATATTCCCAGATGCACCTGCGTAGTTAACGGCTTCGCATCAATAATCTCATTTCTGGAGAGTTGTTCCCGCAATTCGTTGCATGACGGATTCCTCCAGATCAGCACAAAGAGCAGTTATCCAATTTCTTCGCGCAGAAGGGAAGCATGCTTCAAAAATTTATCGCAGGATGAAAGAGGTGCACAGAGAGTAGTGTCTAGCACGATGCACCATATTCCGGTGGTGTCAGCGTTATGAGGCGGGACGCGTAAACATCAAGGAGTTGCCACGCCCTGGGCAGGCGCATGTTGTAACCAACAGTGCCACGATTTCGGCTGTGGATGAGCTCATACGGTAGAATCGTCGGATCACCACACGTGAAATTGCTGTTGAATTATCGATAAGCAAAGGAACTGTGCATCACATAATCCACAAAAGGCTTGGTTATGGCAAAGTTTGTGCACAGTGGGTGCCCTAGCAGTATCAGAGAATCAGAAGACGGCGAGAACGGGTGTTTACTTGACCCAGCAGTTTCTACACTGAAGCCATCCACTCCCTTCCTATGCGCAGAGATCAATGTATCAATGTCAATGGCGATTATTTATATTTGCACTGTTCCATATGAACTGTAGTTAGAATATTGTTATTAAAATTTCTTTACATAAAACTGTAGTCTCCTTTTAATTTGGACACACCTTTTATATATAAACGACAGGTGTAATTTTAAAGGAAAAAATGTCTCCAGAAGGAATTTGTGTCTAAGAGTTTTAAAAGAAGTTGTTGGGCATTTAAATTTGGACCAGCGTCAAATTTTTGAATCGCATCACCCTTCTTGATGTCATGAATAAATTCCTCTTGGGAAAATTGTCCTGGACACAACTTTTGGTCAATATGCTGTGATTTTATCGGGAGATATTTGACATTTTGTGTTTTCGACATAGAAAAGGGTGTGAGCTTATCGGTTATTGTTATGCAAAACAAAAAACGATTTTTGAGCTTGTCATCCCAAAATAATGATATAAACTTTTCGATGATAAACTCCTTAATAATACTGAGGGCAAGACAAAGTGTCTGCTTCTCCCCTGCGGAAATTATACATATTGCTAAGACTGTTCTTTATATTCATGGTTTTATTTGATTGGCTTTATGGACACGACATCATCACCACTCCTTAATAACTCTGAAAATTCAACCATATTTTTAATTTCCGCTAATGGAACATTAGTTTCTTTTTCCTTTTTATATTTCCTATAAAGCCTACTTGCCCAAATTTCACACCACACTAACTTAACATCCCAAAAATTTTGTAATTAACCCAACAGTTTTTAACATCTGCATCCAGCGAAAGTCGCTTTCCTGATAAATTCCAACTGTTCATAACTCAAATTCGAATTAACAAACTGACAGTTTAATTAAAAGAACAAATCTAAATTAAATGTGGAGGTGCATTGGAGGCTTACTCCGTAAGAGAAATTCCGTTGCTGTTTAGTAATTCATCGTATATTTTACGACTTTAGTTATAAGTAGAAATTTGAAATCATGCAGAATAATTCTATAAGATGTCTTTAAAAGAATAATTAGCTTATTAATCGAAAGTCCTGCTCGAACTGTTCTGGTGGAATATAACAAAGGGAATTGGATAAGAATGACAAAAAAACAAAGAAAAATTCATCTACTGGATATATTAAATTGAATAATAAAAATTTCAAAGTGTAAAAATAAATCGATATGTAATTTACCAATAAGAACATCATTGTAATTAAAAGATTTAAGAATGGATATGGGCGAGGGTCTGCGTTCGTTCTAAAAGTTTAAAATTCAATTCATAAAGACGTAAGAACAACGCTTTAACTCGTAAAAAAATTCTTGATAAAATTAGGATTACCCATTTAAGGAGATAAAGCTTTGTTAAAAAAAAAATCTCCAAAAATATTTTAAACTTCTCAAGTCACTCGTAATTCTTTACGAATTCTTGTCTTCTCTATGAATAGTATTTTGTTTTAAAAAAATTAGTAACTTAAAAATAAATGGCATTCGAAAATTTGAATGCAACAGAATTTTTTTGTATTATTTTGTAATAAAATATTTTTCCATAGCTCCATAAAAGTCTCTTACAAAATCTCCTTTCCCAAGAAATTTACCCATCACTACATTCTGACGGATTAAAATTTATTATTTTTAGACTTTATTTAATCCTCTTTTACGAAAGACTCCTGATGTAAAGAAAGATATGGATAGATTTAAACTGCAGAGGTGATTGCTATTTCAAGCATCCTGAAAACTAGCGTAGTGTAAAAATCTGACATAATTTCTTAATTCAAAATGTGAGACAGATACACTGCTGTCCAAAAGTTGAAGCAACATTCTTAAGATGCGAAAAATTTATAAATTAATTATAATAATTAATTTATTATTATAATTAACTTATTATAACTAAATTATGTATAATAAATTAATTTTTAAAAAAATTAATATGGATACAATGGTTCATAACCACTTACGGAGAATCGTGGGGCATATGAGTCGTTCAGAAGCCAATGCGTTTAAGTCTAGAAAAAAAAATAGAGAACGTTAATATTTTTTTAATACATTAATTTTAAAAAAATTTTGGTTTAGTAATTTGGTCGGCAAAAATATTTAAAGTCTTTTAATGAAGCAATGGGTAAATCCTTTATTAACTAAAAAGAATATTATTTATTCCATTAAAATTTACAAAATCAGAAAATATCAAAAAATGGACTTCTTGGAAAATGGCTTCTGAGCTACTCATATAGTAACCGGAGCTCACATTTCACAGTGAAAATAAATCTCGTCACGAAGGCATTTAGGGGCGACCAGAAAGTGTTGAAGACGAAAAGGGATTTCGACTCATCCTGTTTCACAGAAAGCTAATAATGAGTTGAAACTTTCATCAACGGTTTTGTTTGATGTGCACAATATTTATACGCATTTTCGTAAATATGGTACGAATATTCGGGAAGATATAAAGGTTTCTTTAAAAAAATCCCAATTTTTCAGCGTGTTTTTTGCTTCACTTCCGGTTTAACCCGGCGGTTATAACCGCTCAACACAACCGGTTTTTGAAATAATCGGTTTTCGGAGGTTTTTTATAAGAAACAAAGGTCGCTTGTAAAGAAATTTTTTTATTAATATTGTTTTTGCAGGAAATCAATCCATTGACCAATATTTATCTATTCAAAAAGATTCTTTCAGTAATCCGCCAACCAACAGAAGACGCCTCGAGGAAGCGGTTGTCGTTGATTGGCCTAAGATGACGAAATTCAAAGCTCCATAACTTGGTAAATTTTAGTCTAATCGAACATAAAAGCGAGCCTATCTTCCGATCGGGGTTTTTTTACTCGGTTATTGAATTTTAAAAAAAATAACCGGTTACAACTGGGACAAAAAAATAACCGAAAAAAATTCAACGGGAGGCTGTCTCTGCGAAACGGCCGCTGGGATTGAGGGGCGTAAATTTACTTACCTTACTCAACTGTGACTAAAGTAGCTCTATGCGACTGAAGTAACTCTTTGTGGCTCTGAGATTATGTGACTGGAGTAGCTCTTTGTAACTCTCAATTTATGTGGCTGATTCGTGATTTTGGTTTGATTTCTTTTTCTTGAAAAAAATTCTTGTTTTCCAATGTTATATATTTATTCATGTTATTAATATTGGATACAATTTATGTTAGTAACAATCTTATGTAAAATCGGACGATAGTACGAGAAATAGCAAACGTAATTCAACAATTCTGGAGTAATATTTCGCGTGAACGTAAGATCGATGAATAAACTGCCTAATGTACTTGGATGGTTTGTAGGAACCGTATTGAGCTTAAAATGATGTGAAAATCAAATGCCTTCTCGCAACAAAATTTGGAAAATCCAGTTAATATACCGCTCACAACTGACTGCAGCAAGCGACTGAGGCCGCCTGACAGTTAGGTATGAGAAAGCGCGGGAATCTAGGTTGGTCACTGCGTGCGCGCGCATCGGTCGCTGTGACGTCATCAAAATTCTACGTGATTTTCACCAACTTTGCAACTCGACTGTGAGTAAACCATAATTCCAAATTCTAAAGTTCGTTTTGCAATCTTCAATGTCCACCTTTCTCTGTTAAATGAAACTAAAACCAACTCTCTATGTTATTTGGTTGCGGAGCTATGAGCGTTTAACTTTACCACAAAAAGTGTCATAATTTTTTCCTTTCCCGACACCCCATTAGACCACTATGGAGGGACGGAAGTTTATGTCAAAAACCGGTTAACCAAAACAAAAAAACCGGTTTTCGGTTAAAACCGGTAGGTTTTCCCCATCGCTAGTTATAATAGAACCGGACCACTGGCTGGAATACTTGAAGCTCGGTATTGATTAAAAACTTAAGCAAAATATCTTCAACCAAGAAAAATGTTCTCTCTGAAGGGGGTTGCCGCAAGCCGATGAATTTCCCTCTATCATTTATCTCTGGCCAGACATTCACGACCATTTCATGTCGAGTGTGAATGAGAAAACCGGTCAGAAATAGGGATGGGAAAAAACCCACCGGTTATAACCGGAAACCTGTTTTCTTGTGTCGATTAACCGATTTTTTCCCGGGTAAGGCCGGGAAAAAATTTATATTTTAAAAAAGGCCCAATAACCAGGTTAAAAAAAAAACAAAATTAGCTTTGGAAAAAGAGATGAATTTCAAAAAAATAGGTCAGTGTATGGTGGGGCTTTTTTAGAAAAAACTCGAAATTGATATTTCTAAAATTCTAATAAATTTATTTAAATGTGGTTAATTGCCAACAATGTATAAAATAGCACAGGCAGTTCAGCGGTTATGCGTATGGTTTCGTTCACTTTAGATTCGACATCAAGTAAATAAAAGTCCTGTAAAAATGTAAATAAAAATTTGTATCTATAAATTTTTTAACAGAAATTCGGTTATTTCCAACGGTTATAACCACCAGGTTCAACCGGAATAACCGAAAACCAGTTATTTTTGCAACAATCGCCATACCTAGTCAGAAATGGCGTGCGTTGTAGCGAAATGGCGGATAACTCTTCCCGATTTCCATCACACCACGCCATTTGGATTAGGCTTTGTCGAGGGGTAATTGAGGATATGCAGTGAGAATAGGTACAGTCCGCAATTTTTTTTTGATCGGACAGTCGCTATAACTCGGGAAGTTATCAGATCTTCATAAAACTGGTGTCGATGGAAATTTCTCGAGGAGTCAGGTTTATTCGGATCCACGAACTGATTAACAAAGTTAATTTACTCGGTTAATTGCTATCTCTGAATTTTTCCATTACGGAAACCGAGATTTTTCGATAATTCGATCCGGTTTGCATTTTTCTATATGTGTATCAAATTTTGTTCGGAAATTCGTACAAGTTCTTGAGATAAAATTAAATTTGTTTGCGAAAAACCGCCTCAATGTGGCCAACCCAATAGGGACTGTATATTAAATAAATTTTTGCTAGTTAATGGGGAAAAAGGCATTTTTTTTTCAGTGAAATTTCGGAAAAATCAATCAAACCGATTCAGATCAATCTTTAATATGAACATTCTTTTTCAAATTTCAAATATTTTATGATTTTTGATTGAAAATCCGAGCATTTCATGACTCTTTAAAATCTAATCTATTTACTTGATACCGCCTTAAAAAATTTCATCAACACTCACAAAATGTTACTCCTAATGAAATGCATTGGTTCTGCTGTTTTTAGGCGAAGTTTCGCCTAATTGGTTTGAAATGAATTCCGTTATGACATTTTAAGCCAATGAATTTATCAAGCCTTATTGAAAGAAGAAGAATTTAATTTTCAAACGGAGACTATTTTTAATCGGATAGGAAATTCATTAAGGTGAAACATTTTTTGTTAGCAATAGATGTACTACACGTTTTGCTTTTAAATAGAGTTCGACAATTATTTTAATCATATCAATAGAATTAGTAAGAGTTTAATATTTAAAGATTTTCATAATAAAACTATAAAATAATGGGATTTAAATTACGGAAATAAATTCTATTCCCGGGAAGAAATTGCCTAAAAGTTATTTGGGTGAAAGAACTCTATAGGATATTTATTATGATGGAACTATATTTGGAACAATATTTTTTTTACTTTTCCTATACGAAACATACAAGACAGTGAATCTTTACGTTTTAGAACTCTTGGATTCCGAAAACAGCATTTTTCGATTTATGCCTGTTTACCTGCTACCACTATATCTTAAAAATGCAACAAGTTTTAGAAGGATGAAATTTGTTATGTGGTCTTTTCGCCAAAATTGTATTGTATCAAATTTTAGAAGAAATCCGTCTAAAAAAAGTCTGTCCTTCCACATGCATTCGAATAGCTAGATAGATGAAATTTGGTATACAGTTTTATAACCAGACGTGTAAAATTTTTCTCCAGTTGCATCAAAAGGTTCCCAGAACTAAACCAAAATTCTTGATTTTATTTAAAAACATTACAATCGTTTGTTCTTAATTTTCATTTTAAAAAAAATAATAAAATCGTGACAGCATTGCTTTCTGGCTTGACAGGCTCGAAATATTTCCAACTTTTCTAGTCATTCCACTTGTATTTGTAGCGTTGACGCGGTCAAAAACATTTTTTGGCTAGTTATTTCATTGTATTTTTTGCTAGCTATTATGCCCGGCGTTGCTCGGTATTAAAACACTTTCATGTCTAATATTTTTATGTTAAAAACTACTTTTGTATAGAAAATTACAATATCCAAAATTCTTTTATCTTCTGAAAAGTTTTATAATTAAAATGAGAATATCAATTGAACCAGACGATTTTTAAAAAACCTCTGATAGCTCATTTTCTCCATTAGTTATTAATATCTGTTGCATAGGTACTTCAAATTTTGTTCATAAATCTTGCAGTATAAGGAAGATTGTAACGGATGTTTTGGGACAATTAATTACGTAGTAAATTTTTAATTAAGAAAAAGCGTTGAAATAAATATGAATAAAAAAATAATAAAATTAGTCTTCATCCAGAATTCTTCTAATGTAAGATAACAACAGCTCTTCTTATGTATTCTTGTTCACCAATAAAAAAAAATTTACACATAGTAAATTTTATACACAATTTAATTCTTGAAAAAAATTTTTAATGAGGGCAACGAATTGAACGGAAATGAAACTTGTGTCATAAAAGATAATTTTTTTAACTTTAAGTATGTGTAAAATAGTTTTTGTGACATCTATACTTATAAAAGGCAATGTTTGTGTGTGTGTATGTGTGTGTGTCTGCGATGTCCAGACGAATCTATCGCACTTACAGCTATGAAATTTGGCACACATGTAGTCGTAATGGTGACTGAATGCACCTCGAAGACGAAATTTTAAATTTTGATTTAGAAAATTTTTTATTTAATGTTTTGTGTTGTTTTGGTTGATTTTTCGCACTAATTTCTCAGTAGAATAGTTTCGAATAATTGTACGACAAAAATAGATGCACCATCGGAAAGAGCACGCGATTTCCATCCTAATGAAGTTAGTTTTGAATTTCTAACGTAAATTACTGAATTTTGAGAATTTTTTTAAAAATAGTCACTTTTCGAAAATAAAATTTTTCGGAAATTTTAAAACTCGTGCATCCGATGTTCTAATAAAGATATCATTTTCAAAATTTTTTGGGTGGTAAATAAATTATTTTTCTCTCATTTAAAACAAGAACGGTTAAAATATTTTATTTCTTCG
>BGPR01021153.1:12713-26876 GCA_013235015.1 Araneus ventricosus
TCATTTAAAACAAGAACGGTTAAAATATTTTATTTCTTCGATTTTAGATTAATTTATTTCTAGATTTGATCAGAGAATTTTTCTCGAATGACGAAAACGAAGAAGCACGCCTTTTCGCACTTTTTCGTCTTGGCTACGCCATTTGGCAGGAAAAAAAACAGCCGTGATTTATTCCCTTCGTTCGCAAGCAATTAACGTTCTGACTATATCTTTAGTTAGCAAATTGATTTCAAGGAGCTATTTACATAATCTGGCTTCAAAGTTTAAACTTGAAGTGGAAGATTTATTCTCTCTTTTTCTTTCCTTCTTTGATTCATTTTGGATATATTTAAATACTATAGTAATTATGTTGGTATGTATCTTTCGAGGCGTATCGTATTCTTCCATTTGAAATCGTTTAAGATTTCATTCTTTAACATTTTACCTGGTTTATAGGAATCAATCTTTTAAAGCCTAAAAAATTTTGTCGAAAATATCGGTTGGTTTGATATTGTAATTTCAATTTGAAATCATTTCGTTGAATGGCTTTAATTCAAAGTATCTAATGTCACCAATTGACTATTTTAAAGAGGATCTAAACATTTTAAGGCGTCAGCCTGACTGAATTATAATTGTTTTTACTCATTTTGAATTCTTAATTTATAATTTCATTGTCGCTTAAAAAAAAAAAACATATCTTCAGTTAATATCATTGTCACGAAGAGAAATAAGCGGTCAAAATCAATAATATATATATATTTTTGTATTGATTTTGTTTTCAAAAATTTATTTTATGTCATTGGGCTTTAAAAAACATTTTGTTGAAATTCATGATACCACGGGCAACGCCGTGCGGGTACTGCTAGTAATACATATTTTCGAAAAATATCGCAGAAAATGCCATATCTTACTTAATTTCCAATTAACTGAAATTTTAATAAGATTAGGGCTTTTAAAAGTTGATGATGATCTCTCTCGTCTTATATAAAACATATTTATAAAAATAAGCAAAAATTTCGGAATTAAAGGTATATTAGTTTAAAATCTAACCGTTGCCTATCGACGGAGTAGCTATAAATTTGTGTTATTTCAAAATCGTCTGCAGGCAATCATTTATTTATTAAATTTTTAAAAATTAATAAAAATTGAAGGAAAAATTTAACAGATATAAAATTGGTATCATTGAAAAGGAAAAATTTTGAACTTTAAGATGGTATGAAAATATTTTTTGTGGAACAAATTTGCGCCGAAGTTATTGCGGAAAACGGTTTCGGTTAATTTTTAATTAACTGACTGTTTAATTAACTTTTGCACTTTGAAAAGTTGACAGGTATCTTCCTCTTGTCTTAAATAATAAGTATGCAACATTTGGTTCAAAACGGTGCAGTGGTTTAGGAGGAGATGTACATACAAACATATCGACATTGACTTTTATTTATATTAAGATATATTTATAAAAATAAGCAAAAATTTCAGAAATAAAGGTAAATTAGTTCTAAGTTTAACCGTTGCCTAGCAACGGAGTAGCTATAAATTTGCGTTATTTCAAAATCGTCTGCAGGTAATTAGCAATATAATAAATATCGAAGAAATAATAGAAATTGAAGAAAAAATGTCACAGTCATAAAATTGATATCATCAGGGATGAGATTGGCAAGAAAGCAAAAAGACTGAAATCATACGCGAGCAAAAAATCTGTACCATAATTTATATGTGAAAGAAGTAAAACATCAAAACATGCAACATGAAAATATTACACTATAATAATTAATAACTTAATTATTTATAATTCAGTACGTATAAATAAGAAAAATAATATTAAATTATTATTAAATCATTCGCATTAAAAGTTAAGAAACAAGTTTAACATATCATCAGGGGCATCTTCAAATACAAAATTAGACATTAAAACATATTTACCACCTGTACATCATTGAGATGCAATATAAACCCAACAGAAGTCTGGGAAGAATTATATTTAATAGCCTTTTGATAAAAGTTAGCTCAAAAAATAAATAAAAATAAGGACAAATAATTTCTTTTGCTTCATGCAATTGTGTAAAGTGTATTAGCTCTTTATAAATTATAATAATGTATCATATACTGAATTCTGTTTTATTTTTATACATTTTTGCAAAAGTAATAGCACAATGATTTTGCACCTTATAAAGTGAGAGGAGTTGAGAAATTGTACAGGTACAATGACAGATTCATTTAGCATTATTGTTATTTGAAATATTTCCTTAATTGTTAGAGAAGTGGTTTTCTTTCGTTTTTTTTATTTGTGTGGCTTTTGTTAGTAACAGATCTCCATTAACACGCTTCACCCCCTTGTTTTGGAGGGCTCGTATCTTTGACAGATTCTTCAATAAAGGATGAGTTTGTATCCTCTGCAAGTTTATTTTCAGTAGAGGTTAAAGTTTTTGCACAGTTTTCATTATATCTCTTTGTTTATTACTGGCATAGTTGTCAGGACTACATTATCTCTAGAATGTCTAGGTAAATCATCTGTTTTATTTTTTATTTTGAGAAGATTTTTTTTATGTCTTATTCTCTGCTTTTTTGCAGCATTTGCACACAACTTTTTAGCTGCCTCTTTTGACAGAACGCCGCCCCATGTCCCCGTGCCTGATGCCAAGACAGCCTCCGTACCGGTTGAGTGGACATGGGACAGCCTCTTTTGACAGGAGTTTCTTTTTTTATGTAGTTTATTTATATGTTTTTGTTCAGTTTTTTTTATTTCTTCATATTGGTATTCCCTACAAGATGACCTAAGTTTTCAAATAATTTTTTTCAACATTTTCATGCAAAAAAAATCTTTTTTTTTTTTCTTTTTGCAAAATATGCCATAAAGGTTTTGTTTTCTGCAAAAAGGTGGTACTTAATACTTTGAATGGCACTGAATGTTGGAATGTTCATCCTTGTAGAGCTTGCAGATATAATGTTGATTCGTCAGTAGAAGATGAATCAGCTAGTTTCCTAGCCGGTAGAGTTAAGACGCACTATTCAGCATATTTTCCAGAATTTTCTTTCGAAAACGTAAGATAGGAAAGTTTCTTTGTGTAAAAGCGTAATTTTCGGAAGAAAAAGCAAATTTTTGCAGGGGAAAAAAAAAACGGAATTTTGAGAGAAAAAAAAGATTTAAAAAAAAAAACGGAATTTCTCCAAACTAACAAAAAAATGCGGAAATCAGCGAAAAAGCGGAAGAATCTCATCCCTGTATCATTGAAAAGGTAAAAATTTGAACTTTAAGATAGTATAAAAATAATTTTTTGAGGGATAATTTGCTCCGAAGTTACTGCGGAAAAACGGTTTCGGTTAATTTCTAATTAACTGACTGTTTAATTAACATTTGCACTTCGAAAAGTTGACAGTAATTTTCCCCCCTTGTCTTAATAAGTGTGCAAAGTTTGGTTCAAATCAGTGCTGTGGTTTAGAAGGAGATGTGGCACATACATACCCACAATGACTTTTATTTATATTAAGATTAAATTATCGAAAGTGTTGTAGTGTTCTTTATTATTCTTATCGTCAGGTGAGAAAAGTCTGTAAAGTTAAAGTGTTTTGGTTTACATAAGCCATGAGGTTTGACATTTGTCACTACAATACAAAATGTTTATGACCTCGGCCCCCCCCCCTCCATACCCGAATTTGCCACTGGTCTGTCTATTGCCAAATATGTAAATGCTAATTTTCAGAAACGCAACAAGCTAGATATAAGAAATTTGGTATGTAATTTTGGCCGAAAACTTTAGTTCTGTGCCAAATTTTAAACCCAAACATTTGAAGGGATGATGTTCTAAAGACTTCAAAGATTTTCGCTATACAACGAAGCTTAACAGAAAACGCGTTACATTGTTGTAAAGTCGTGGGGAGAGAGTTGGTTAAAAATGCTTCATTGAGTAGGTTACTTTTAAGTCGTTTTTTTTTTTTTTTTTTTTTTTTCCTCTTCAATACGAAGAAGTAACGAATACTTTATAACATTGAGGATTGAAATATTACAAAATGATTCTAAAAATAATATTACGATAAAAATAATTTTAAGAAAAACAAGAATTTATCGTTTGCTTTTTTAATTTATTTGAAATGAAAATTGGATGTATGATGAAACATGATACAAATAAAAAATTATCTGAATTTTTAATTTTATTGGAGTTAAAAATTTTTCGTTTGCAATTAGTATGATTTCAATTAAGTTCAGAATATGATTATATATGATCTAAATACAAATAAAAAATCTGCATTTTTAATGAATAGTAATCAAGAATTTATCCTGAATTTTTTTTTAATTATATTAGAATTAAGAATTTATCGTTTGCACTTTTGGCTATTTCGTTTAACCTCTTACGATTAGAATATAGTATGTTATGATCTGCGAATAAATCATCTGTTTTCAACATACTTATGTTTTACGGCTATAACGCTTGTCTTTATTATTAATATTATTTTAGTTATCTTTGTGCAATATTGTTATACGATGAGAAATAGTGATTTATTGTCTAGTTCGAATTGCAATGACATTGATCAATAATCGGGTAATTTTCTTATAAGACTTCTACTTTCGTTATTTTAACTATTACAAGAAAATAAGAATAAATATTTCAGTCCCAAAATTTTGCGAAAAAATTCTGCGTTTATTAAAAAACTGTATTCTTAAATCTTTGAGAATAAGAAGAAGAAACTGAAAATTGTGATAAAACAGCATATTGCGAAAAAATTAAAGAATGTGTTTGTGGAAAGAATTATTTTGTTAACTAAGAGTAAGAGAATGTATTAAAGTTTAAATAATTTGGAAAATAATTATATTTCGAATATAGTGCCTCTATGTCTAGGATTTATGACATTTATGCGATTGTAGGAGAACGGATTTTTTTATATATATTGTTTTTTTAATGCCGTCATATTCGCTTCTGAAAAAAAAATTCCTTCCATGTTAAAATATCTAAATCTGACATTTATCAGTAAAAAATTTTATTTCCTTTGTAGTTGCTAATCTAATTCAACCAACGAACGCATAATTAGACTTAACCAAAATACTCATAGTAAATAACATGATAGAATAAACGACAGTTTTCATATAACGTTAAATGTAACAAGAATAGACGATTGGATTAGCTTCAGGAGGCAATAAAAGAGTATACCTTTGAAATGAAAGTCCATATGTGTGTTACAAGAGAAGAAAATTTTGACAGCCTGTTGCTCAGTAGCAGCTCTGACGAACACCACATTTAGGGGTCTATTCTGGTACCCCCGGGTGGGGTGGGGTCCGGACGTTAACAAGGGAACCCCACCCCACCCGGGGGTACCAGAATAGACCCTTTAGTATTTCAAACTAACCTAAAACTAAGCTACCTAAGATTGTAGACTAGTTCCAACCTGCGACTTTCGTCGCTGAGACCGAAAAATCGAGTATAATTTTTCAATTTAATTCGTATAGTAATTCGTTTACTTATATAAAAGTTAGTTGAATAATTAGCATTTTCTTTGGATTGCACAATCTTAATTAAATCTTTCAGAAAAAAAGTCAATGATATTGAGAGAAGAGATAAGACAAATAATTTCGGTATTTTAAATAAATAGAAATTAGTATTCCTTTTAGTTCTGCAAACAAAATATCACATAACAAAAATATCACATTATCAATGCGAGATACAGATTTGTAAAATATGATTTCCATTTATAAAAATTACATTTGTCAACACCTTTATTTGAACCGTCAAACTAAATCTTAAATATTTAAACTATAATATTTATGTTTAAATTTATTTTCAGAAAAAAACAGCTTCAAACCATATCATTAATTGTAAAGCTAGCCATTTAAAGTAAAATTTTGCCTTAAAAGAAGAAAGAAACAATTATGCTCACTAAACGTAGCTCTCGATAATCCATTTCATATCCCACTCTTTTAGCAACAAGTTTTCCATATGTATAAATGGTAAACTTACTTGCTATATATAAAGGCTAATATTCTAAATAAAATGACACATACATACACTAAATACACACTTTATTAACACAAAGTATATCGGATATTTCATTTCAAATAAAAATATATTTGTTTCATCTAAAACTGATTTGTTACAAATCGTAATTCAACATAATTACTTTTTCTTCTTCTGAGAAATTCTACTTGTTTCAATACTACAAATTTAATATCATCTGAGTAAAAAAAAAAAATGGTTAATTTATCGAAAAGAAAGCAAAATTTATTTTGAGTTAAAAGCGTCCGATATTAAAATTTTTTAAAAATCATTCATCCGCGATTTTATAATGGCGGCGTCTCAGCTTTGCTCTCATGTAAAAAAATTTTACTATGACACAATTCACTTTTTTTAAAATGTTTTAAAAAATTATAATTATTTCTATTTAAAAATTTTTTTGCATAATTTTATGTAAAAAAAATAGTGTTCTTTTAGTGAGTGAAATTTTTTTTGGAAAATATTTAATTATTTCCGATATATCGTCAAAAATAAAATTTATTTAACACCGGAATCGCCATTTTTTAAAATCCTATAACTCTAGAAATTTTCGTCAGAACTCTACAAAACTTTTTAGAGGGCTAATTTCATATCGGGGAGTCGATTCAGCGAAAAAAAAATTGCTAGGCTTAATGGAAAAATTTCGAGATAGCAGTTAATTAACACGGTTAATCAGTTCGTGGATCCGAATAAACCTGAGCCCTCGCAAAATTTCCATCGACACCAGTTTTGTGAAGCTCTGATGACAACTTCCCGAGTTATAGGCGACTGTCCAATCTAAAAAGTTGCGGACTGTATGTGTGTGTCTGGGGAGGGGGCAGGCTTAGGCTTACAGTGTAAGCCTGCCCCCTACAGTGCGGCCCTACAAGCACAAGATATTTACGATATCTCTACAGTGTTGTTCAATATTCTGAATGTTGCAAGATATCGTAGGAATATCGTAGATTATCTTGTACTAATAGAGTAATGAGATGTTCGCCGATATCTGAGCGAAAAGTGAAGCAAGCGGGGTGTGGCGTGATCGTCAGTGTCCCTACTAAATGAATGTGCTAAAAAGTAAATGGCGTGGAGCGGAAACACATCATTCGTGTGGTGTTGAGTGACCGCGAATGTTCTTCGTTACACAAAAATGTATTTTCAGTTTCGATTTCTGACGATAAAATATTATAAGCGTATTCTTTTAATGCTTTAATTTTGCCTTCAATGGCACGCTTTCCTTTTAAAGACATTTTTGCTAGCGAGTTAAAAAGAAGCACAAATCGCAGACAAGTATATGATACTATATGTATCATATAATTTCTGATTTATTCAAAAGGAAATCATCACCAGTCAGTTGACCCCTTTTAGATCGCATTAGAGCATATATGTATTGTTTTGTAAATCATGTGTGCTCTCAATATTATAACCAAGATACATTTAGACTAGGATTCAGGAAAAAAGATGATTTTCTAAAACTGTTATTGTAAATTATTAGATATCATTAAAAATTTAATAAAGCAATGGGTTTGTTGGTTAAGTTAACTCAGTGAATTTTGTAGATTTAATGAAAAGCAATTATTTACAATACACATACCCACCAAAGGTTAAGGAAGATTAGACATAAAAGAGGATTGCTTCCCCCTTCTGTTTATACACCAGTGTTGAAAGTCAAAAGACAAAGTGACATAATCGTCAGAATAAAATCTTCAGGCTATTCTGCACATGCTCAGTATCAGCCAATAATAGCTTACAAGGTAGCAAAGAGCATGGTACTTAAAAAGGGAAGAAAGGAAATAGGCATTGAATTCCAACAGTATTCTGGAATTTTATATTATTTAAAACGGTTTCTAATCTTTGAGGTACAAGATCTCAGATTAGAAAATGATAAAAAGGATCAAACTATTAAAAAAAAAGAAATTCAAAATTAGGCAAATACAAAATCATAATTACAAAAGACTTCAAAGGATGAAACTCTGCATAAAATATTCATGAGTAAATTCATCTTTTTTATAACAAATATTGAATATTAAAAAAAACATTTAAAACTTTTGGGATCATAAAAGAAATCAGATGCTTGCTCCACTTATTTTTAAATGTTATTAGTTGTTATTCATGCATCATTTCTAATTTTTTTTTTTCATAAAATAAAAGTGGAAAAGTTTCACTTATAAAATATTCGTATTCAAAAAACATATGTGAATAATTATTTGTAAATATAAAAATGCATGCAAAGAAAATTGCTGCTTTTTGATGAAAAAGGTAAATTTCAATAGTCCATACATTTTTAAGCATAGCCTTGACAAGCTAAAAATCCTTTTTAAAACCAACGTTTACATTTGTTCTAAAACTTGCTGACTGCACACTAATATCATACATAGTAGCAGGTTCAATAATCATTTGAGTAAATGAGTTTCAAATTTCAGGAGCATCATTTGGGTAATATTCAAATCAAACAAAATATTAGCAAATCTCTATTGCTTACTAATTTCATAACCAGATGAGTAAAAATTTACAATTTTTTTTTTCAAATAGATCCTTTCAAAAAGAACATTTCTACAGTTGAAATCAATACATGAAATAAAAGACCAAAATCTAAGATTGAAATTCTTCGATTAATTGTATCTAAAGTTATTACATAATAGTTTATTAACTTATTTTTAAATTATAAAGTTTAAATAGCTTATAACTTATCTTTTGAATTTTGCTTTTAAAACTATAACTTTAAAGTATTCTTCACTTGAAGTTAAGTAAATGTAAAAACTAAATATATATAAGTTAATTTTAATTCACACAGCTGCTCAAAAAGAATACAAAAAAAAACATTCAGAAAACCTTCAAAATAAAAAAATTAAATTTTTTTCACAAAATATTAAAATAATAATAATAATTTCATTTGGTGACACATGTTCCTACTAAATCAAACTTTCAGTTCATTGTATTCAATTTATTCAGTCAAAACATTCAATTATTCTGTAATAAATTAGACTTCATTAGTAACATCTGTAACACAAATTTTATTTATGTAATGTGTTTTAAATACAAAATCATACTAATCATTGGTGCAGGTAGTATTTGGTGTAATAATATTTATCCGTGTAATCAATATTTAGTTACCTACATCTAGTAATTCCAATAATCCATACACTTTATTAAAAGATACAAAAGATCATTTTTGGTATTTTTGTAGCACATTCAGGCTTGAATTGAGAATGATAATTTCCAACAGTCTTTTAAAAATGAACAATATATTTAAAACTATATTGTTTTTAATAGTGTATATAAATCACTTCAATAAAAAACATTCAATAACAATTTTTATTGTTTCATTTAATTGACATAAAAATTTCTATCTAAAGAATTCTTTTTTTAAAAAATTACAAAAAATGCAAAAATTACAAAATAATATATGGCAATGAAAGAAATTTTCAAAAATAACATTTGAATACATAATTTCTAACTACAAAAATAAAAAAAATTCAAAGAAAAAAGCAAAACAGATTAATCTAAAATTTACAACCTACTAATATATAGATTTCTTCTAAGTATAAAAATATATCAAAACTTCTGCATCATTATCAGTGCCTTCAGACTTGGGCATTAAACATTCGTATACATAACTAAATATGTTTATTTTTAGTGGTCAACATTCCACGACACATCCAACAATAACATTAACACTGAAATACAGAATAAGATTCATGTGTATCAATTAATTGGCTCGAATTCTTTCGACAGCGAGTCATTGCAATGGATTGAATTATGGATGAGAAACAGCACAACTTTCAGATGATGGGAGACATCCTGGATATTCTCTTAAGCCAGGGTGGTCCAAATCACCATTATCATTATGTTGATGTGCATTAGGATCAGAAGAAGGTGGGCCAGAATTTTTCACACATACACAACGAGGATCCTTTCCTTCAACGTGAAGTTCTCGTGGCACCCCTACCCACTTACGATCTACTCCTCCGCTGGAAATAAGATTTTAAATTATTACTAGGAGGAAAAGAAATGCAGTACACAATTTAAAGTTAATTTTCTTTTAATTTTCATTAAAAATATGCAAATATAGTGGAATATTAATTGTATAGAAGATAAATCATTGAGCCTCCCCGATAAAATCAATAAATCCAGTAAAGCATTTATAACTCTTCAATGTACGAGTTTCCACAGGTGGCATAAACAAAATTCACTAACATTTATAATTAACATTAAAACATTCAATGTGCCCAAATCCAATTTTGTTGCAGTAATTTTTCAAGTAATAACTTTTTTATTTATGCTACAAATTTAATAAAAATTAGCAAAATACATAAAAATTATGAATTTATGGTTTCCATGAATTAAATGATAAAATTTGTTAATCTGCCATACACAAATCCCATTACCACTCATATTATAGACAGACAAAAAAGTGGCCCTGGAAGATATCTGTTCTATTCTCCAACATATCATAGAAAGGAGTTGTTAAGACATTCCATTATTCTTTTTGCAAAATCAATCTAACGAAGATAAGAAATACAGGTTCCCAGAAATATACAAAGGATGGCTATTCAGAAGATTAAGGACAATTTCATAAGCTAACTATTTTTTATTTTCAGGTAAGGTACAAATTTTAGCTTTCTACATCATTGAGTATTGCCATAAAATTAGACTGTATTATGCTTGCATAATTCTTCAGACAAGTGGAAAAATCTTGATAAATAAATTCTATTATCTGTATTAATCTATTCTTTTGTTTTGTAAAAATGAGCATTTCAAAAAATAGCATTTAATAATATATTCCATCTATTCTTCTTTTTTTTTTTTGCAGGATTTTATACATTAACAAAAATAAAAGGTCATTACTTATTTTAAGGAATCTATTCTATAACAGAGTAATACCAAAAAATATAAGGTTAACAATTTTAATAAAGGTGTCAGTCACATCATATGCAATCTAGAAAATAGATTCAAATTTCACATATATGCATTTCATAATCCCTTTACAACTGTATCATATAATTAAATAAAAAAAAAATGAACTAAAATGTAAAAAATGAATAAATTGCAATATGTTTCAGCTCAAACTGCTTCATCTAAGAATTCATTTACATTTAGTTAAATAAAAATAACTAATTTAGTTATTTTTATTTAAGTAAACCTAACAAATGCAATCTTTCATTTAAAGAATTGCATATTTTTTGATGCAAAGAAACCTTATAAAACAATTTTTACAAAATAAAAAAGATACATTGATAGTGATATTTTCATTATGATGGAAGAATAACATTTTGACAGGTAATGATTCGCAGAAATAAAATTAGAATTCTGAAATTCTAAGTTTATTTCCAAAGATAAAAAAGGAAAGGTTAAGTTTCCTTTTTTTAGCTTTGATGTTAATTGTGCTGATAATTTTAATAATTTAATTTCAACTGGTTTAATAAATAATTTTATTTCATTAATTAAAATTGATCATTAATTAATAATCAATAATTTCAGAATTAGTATTATCAATAATTTATCAATTATTAATTAAGAATCTTTTATGGAAGGGGGAGGAACTACAACATTACATAACAAATGAAAAAGATAAACAGTATCCAATACTACCTTCTTTTGGTACACCAAACTTTGCTTCCTTTTTCTTTGCTCCATTCTGAATTACAAGGTGGAAAAACTTCTTTATTCTTTGTTTCGGTATATTTATTCTCTTTCACTGAATTCATCTTTTGTCTTATTGATAATAATTCTTTAGTTGGCTGTCCATTTTTATTATAATATCTCCCAATCAATTTGCCTGAAATGGAAAGAAATGATTATACATGCAAATCTTTATGTAGGAAAGATATATTCATGAGATATTGAATAGAGAAGGAAAGAAAGCATTATTATCTCAGAAAGTGAAACACTAAATAAGACTAGCATAGCGTATAACATTCAAGTATTTAAAATAAGCATACTTAAAAAAAAATGTCATACAAATGAAATTTAGATACAACTTAGAAAAAATCCTCTAGTTCATTCGAGTACATATCGTAAATGTTACAATTTCAGAACAAGACAATAAACAATGAAACTTCTTGAAAATTTTGAGGATTAAAAGACTCAGTTCTGATCAGTCGTGAATTAAATAAAATTTTAAATCATGCGTATTTGCTACCTTCACATTTTAGATACAAATTGTAGATGACAGAGAGAATTATTCTGATAGAAAGATATTATTAAAATATAATAAAATACAGATGAAAATACATCAAGAATTTCAGATAATTTAAAAACTAAAATATATATAAAGCTCTATTTTATTGTAAATAATTTTAATTCCTCAAAAATAAAAACTTATAAATCTGAATATCACCAGACTATCAGAGTAACACGAGTCCATGAGTCATTGGCAACATACGTATGCTTAAAACGTTTAATTTCAAATTTTAAACTGAAAAAGATACAAAATCATGAATTCATGAAAATTATTAATGAATTATATGGTTTTAGCCTTAATTATTAGAAATATATATGTACATATATATAAAGGCAATACATACCAGCATGTTCATATTCTTCTTTATAGAATGATAGCCAGTCTTCTAAACTAGCTAAAGATTTTGAATCCAAATCACTAACATCATCAATTAAGCCTTCTTCAGAAAAATCGCCAGTAATGTAAGCTCGGGTAGCATCCTTACCTATAAAAAAATCAATTCTCTTCTATTAAAAAAATCAAAAAGACTGGGCCCAAAGTGATGAAATTTGAAAGAAATGTTTTGCAACTAGGTAGCATAAATGAAAAGAGTGATGCAAAATGCAATAACCATTTTTTAAAAGTAAAAGATTCCTTAAAAAATTAATGAAAATATCTGATAAGCTCTTAAAGGATGTTATAACTTTTCAAATGATATATTTCCATACAATATATCAAAAACGATGCCCAGGTAAGAACAGGTATTTTGGTTGGTTGCATTATACAACTTCTATTCTCAAATTTATATTCTAAACCAAGTTAACTTCTAAATATTCTTCTTACAATCTATAAAGCCAAATATACAAGTACGTAAAGATTATATATTTTTAAAGAAACAATAACACCAGACAATCAATTTGATGTGGTAAAAGTAATTAAAATTAAATTCTTGAATTTAAAAAAAATCTGAAAACATTTTTTTAATTGTGAAACAAGTTTTTTAACAAGTTTTAAAGAATATATTTATAATTCAGTATTTTCTTTCAATTTAATTTATTGATTTAGAACACTAACCGGCGAAAAAACCATATCCTCCACCAGGTTTATAATGTTGCGCTCCTTTTTGCACATCAAAAACTTCACCCAATATTGCTAAATATAATCCTTTACTGTCCGGTCCTCCGTCATATGATTTTAATTCCTCAGATGTAAGAAGTAATTCGGTAGTTTTAGTGGCTTCCTTCACATTACTTCTTGTCTTGGTTGAATCCTGATTTTCCTCGTTTAGTTCAAGGAAGTTCAAAGCCCTTTTCACGTATGAATTTTCATTGAGCCCGGTAGAAACAAGTACATTTTGGAAAATACGATAAGAGTCCGATGCAAAATATACAGAAACAAGCACCAAACATAAACCAACAGAAATTGCAGTAACTGCACTCGATCCCATGTTTGCTAATTAAGATTATAGTTTAAAACTTATTGTAAATGGAAAAATTCAGCAGACGACAAACTGCAAATTCATGA
Organism: Araneus ventricosus; assembly: GCA_013235015.1. NCBI lineage: Eukaryota > Metazoa > Arthropoda > Arachnida > Araneae > Araneidae > Araneus > Araneus ventricosus. Next base: position 26,337 of record BGPR01021153.1, read on the forward strand.
CATCGAAACTTTGGTTCAATGAATTATATAATGCCACAAGGGATAAACTGAATAAAGCATTATTTGCCTACACTCCATTAAAATTCAAATTGAATTCTAAAAAAAGAAAATATCTTAATTTCTTAATTTGTATATCTGCTTTAATTAAATTTAAGATTAGGGCATAAATTATTGAGAGTTAAAGCGTCTTTAGATTGGATTTCATGCTGTCAATCCAACTGTTCCAGAGAAATTCACACACGAAAAAATACACCCTCTGCATCAAAAACACTGAAGTGAAATCAGAAACACTTTTGCAAATAGTAAATAAACAAAGCGCTCTCCGTGGAGAATCTGCATGTGGATTTTTAAATAATGCAATTTTTGTTATATTTCTCCTTTTTAAATAATATGATTTGATTCATTTCTCTTATTTATTTTTTAAATTAATATAGTTACGCATTTGAAATGCTGAAATAATTTTTCACATCTAAAGCTGAATAATACGATGCCAAATAAGAAAGCCAAAAATTCTTCAAAAAATTGCTATTCTAAGAATCA
>BGPR01021154.1:0-11453 GCA_013235015.1 Araneus ventricosus
CTGTCTTCGTTCGAACATATTGCTATCTTCATTTGAACTTTCATTCATCTTCATTTGGACTTCTATTCATCTTCATTTTGGTAGCACTCATTCATCTTCTCTTTGAACTTTCATTTCATCTTCATTTTTTGAACTTTCATTCATCTTCATTTTTGAACTTCTATTCATCTTCATTTTGAACTTTCATTCAAAAGTGAAGGATCAAACTCGGCCGAATAAATTCGTTTAAATCTCGACCTTTCGCCACTTTTTGTGAAAGTTAGAAAAACATTCCAGCATTACATTTCGAACATTCTCAATACTAAAGAATAACTTAAATGGTCGATTAGCGAAAAAATGATGCACGTTAGAAAAAATAGCATGATTCTACAGAAATGTATGCCTCTTTGAAATGAAAACAAATATAATAATATTTTGAATAGATTAAATATGAAATTTGTTTGTTTTTCGAAACCTTGTCGAAACTGTAGTAATATGGAAAAATCGACATAATAAAGAATCTTTTTTATAATGTAGTCTTATTATTACTAAAACTCTTTATATTAATTTGACTCTATGTAAAGTGACATTTCGGATCGGTTTTCACTCAATTCCCGATTAGCTAACTTTTTGAAATTTTGTAAACTTGTGTATTATATATGTTCAGAACTTTTTATTATCAGTTAATCGATTCATTTAATGAAACTGAATTCCATACGGAGAATAACGAATGGCGCCAGTTGGTCGTGAATTAAAGAAAAGTTTGATTTCAAGTTTCCTAATATTTATAATAATGAATTATAAATTGAAGAATAAAGAGTACAAAATACTTTAAATAAAAATACCTGCTTTTTTCAACAATAATTAAACTGTTTTTATTTGTTATTACAGGAAAACTCTAAATAAACTGGATTTCCATTTTCTACGCTTCTGAAATAAATTCTGCGTCATAAAAGTAAAATAACTATCTTTTTTATAATAGAAAATGAAATTGCAATAAACAGGAAAAGTCTTTCAAATTACATATAAAGAACAGTAATATAACACTCAATCTATCCATTTTCTTCTCCGAAACTCTGATTTGAGGAATTCAACTCGTTCATTTTTCCTAACTTCGAAAATTAACGATTTATTTCAAATAAAATCAATACTTCCGCTAATTCTTGTCGGTGATCCAACTAAGGAAATTTTATTACTTATCAAAAGAAGAGCGAATATAGATAGAAACAGCTCGAATGAAAAAGAAATTGGATAATCGATTCATACTAATTGATTATGTGAATCTTCGAGGGAAATTCAGATAATAAGGTCTGTCTGGTGATCAATGGCAGACAGTCTTAGATACGAGGATGGATCCAAAAAAAGTTTACAAAGGTAATTAAAAATTATTTACTATAATTAAACAGAAAATACAAAAGGGAATTAAGAGGAAAATTTGCCGATCACTTTTCCACATCATCACCAAATATATTTAGGCATTTATCTGAACGCAGGGACAACTTGTTTAATGCGGTTTGGCAGAAATCATGTCCTGTCTTTTGAGCCAGCTCTCGACAACTGTTTTCGCATCACTCTCTGAAGAGAATCTTGTTCCAGATAAGTGTTTGGAACCCAGATTGGGTGCCGAATCTGGGGTGTAGGGGGGTGGGGGTGGCTCCAGACTTCCCACTTGAACTTTCGCAGCAATTCTTGAGTTTTGTGAGCAGTATGGGCATTGTCATACAAGAGGATGACACCATCACTCAACATGCCAGGGCGTTTGCGTCGGATAACTTCACGATGGCCCAATAATTATTTCCTTTTCCGAAATTGAAGGAACACTTTATCTGGAACAAGGTTCTCTTCAGACAGCGATGTGAAAACAGTTGCCGAGAACTGGCTCAAAGGACAAGACGTGATTTCTGCCAAGCCGGGTTAAACAAGTTGGCCCTGCGGTCAGATAAATGCCTAAATAGATCTGGTGATTATGTGCAAAAGTGATCGGCAAGTAGGCCTCTTAATACCCTTTTGTATTTTCTGTTTAGTGTTAATAAATAATTTTTTATTACCTTTATAAACTTTTTTTTGGATCTATCCTCGTACAAAACTTTTATCATGCACATTAAAAAACCACCACAAAAGCCAATAGTCAAAACGTTTTACAAGGTTTGAAATTCCGTCTTGAAAAGCGGAAGGAACAACATAGCATCCGCCACTGTCTCACGCACCTGAAGAGGGTACGACCCAAACTATCCTAAAGTTGGACATTCATCTGTACTCCATTCCACTCCATTTGATCCAAGACTGATTTTTTTCCACCCATTCAAGTCGAAAATGAGGCATTCACGGAGATTCCAAAGTGCGTTACCACAGATCTTCGATCCCACCTCTTTCTCCTCCCCTACACGGCGGATTTTCGATTTTCTACCCTCGACGCGAGGTCTCAATGTAGGCAGATCCTTTGATGTGCCGCTACCCTCTAATCGAGGCCCCAAATTGGAATCGGCGCATGAAGTGTTGGATTTTGAGTTCGTTGGAATCCCAGCTTTGACATTCCGCTATTCCAATTTCCATCGGTTTTTAAAACTGACGATTGCTTTTTCCTTCCCGTGTTCCAAAATTTCCATTTTGGAAGAGATGTGAATGCCTGCTTAACAGAGCTGCTTCGTGGGTGCGTCTACCGGTGTGCGGGCCAACATTACCGTTATATTAACTGGAATTCCGCGTTCCCCGAAACTCATGTTGAATCGCAGTTCGTCGTGAATCCCAGCTGCCGAAATATTTTTGCACAAAAAAATTGTATTGCTTCACATCTGGCGGTAGTTTTTATTTCGGAATTCATTTTCAATCGATCTAGCGGAAGAGTTAATTGCAAGACGGCCTTGTTATTCCACACATCCGTGCCTAATGAACATCTGCGTATAGGAATGACGTTGCTAATTCTCGCACATGCGCAAACGGAGCTCAATCATCCTCGTACTTCCAAAAGCAAAGTTGTAATTGACACAAGATTTGGCTGCTCAGGAGGGATGTTATTGCAAAAAAGCTGGTTTCCAGTTAAACTTTTTTTTTTTTTTTTACCTCCGGTTTAATCTGGCGGTTAAAACCGCTCAAAATAACCGGGTTTTTTTTTAAAGCAACGTTTGTGGACAGAATTTTTTATTAATAATAATATACAATAAGTGAGTATTAATATAATAATTAATTAATGTAATAAGTAATGATTATAAATAGGTAATTAATACAATGTGTAATAATAATAAATGAGTAATTATTGCAATAAGTAAGTATTATAGCAAAAAATTTTATTAACATTTTTTTCACAAGAAATTAATTCATTGGCCAATATTTATCATCTAATCTGGTCATAAAGACTCTTTCAGCAATGTGTTGATCCGTGAGTCGACACCTCTCATCGGAAACAACATCATTCAACGTAGATACTAATCTTTCGGACGACACAAAACTTCCGACTAAAATAAATATTTTTTGGCTACAAAAAACAGACGACGATTTGCAGACAAAATTTTTTATTAGTATTGTTTTTGCAGGAAATCAACCCATTGGTCAATATTTATCTGTTCATAAAGACTCTTTCAGTCATCCGCCACCCAACAGACGCCTCGAGGAAGCAGTTGTCGGTGATTGGCCTAAGATGATGAAATTCAAAGCTTTATAACTTGGTAAATTTTAGTCTAGTCGAACCTAAAATCGAGCCTATCTTCCGACCCGGTTTTTTCCCCCGATTTTTGGATCTTAAAAAAATAACCGTTTAAACAGGGGCAAAAAAATAACCGAAATAAACCGGTTAAACGAAACAAAAAAAATGGTTTTCGGTTTAAACCGGTAGGTTTTTCGCATCCCTATTTCTGACTCTTTAGGAGTACACCAACCTTTGTGACATGGCATTAAAGCAGGTTTCTAGGATCTCTGGAGAGAAATCCATGTACTTACATACAAGCCTAATGCTTAGTCTCAAAAATTTGTTTACTTACTTTTTCGCTGGAAAGACCTGGAGGCACCCAGGAATAACCGGCAGAGAGGGTTTTCTCTTTCGAGATCGGATGCCGACTAGGCTCTGGTGAAGGCTGAAACCCAATTCGGTCACAAACATTGACGAATTCTTCGTGACAGACATCGTGAGCTTCACGCGGACATTTGCAGTTGTTACAGATAGTTCTGAAAATAAAAATGAAGAACACTCATTAGTCTTCTTCATAAAAACTTAGGCATGCACTAAAATCATCATCTTGGATAAGAAGACACAGATAAACATAAATCACAGTATAAGAAATAAACATAATAAAGCATTCCAAATATTACAGTCACCCCAAGAAAAGAGCGATTAATAACCAAGATACGTTTGATTATGATTGCTAAACACTCAACAAACAACAATTCTATTTTTCACAGTCCATAAATGAAATGACTAGAATACTACTGCTAACAAGACTCGCATTCATAGTTTTTAATAATAAATGAAAAACTGGTAGGGAAGTCAAGGCAAGATGGCGATGTTAACATTTAACCATTTTTAATAAATTCAGTTTTGGAGGTATTTTTTTTCTTTGTATATATTATTAGATTGGCTTTTTTTTGTGTTGTAGTTAATTTGAGAAATTTTTATTTTAATATTATCAAATTTATTTTGAGATTTAAAATAAGCAAAACAAAAGTGCCAATTCGCCCCGTTATAGGGCCACGATGACTTTGGCCACGAGGCAAGATGAAAATTATGACAAAAATTCAATACATTTTTATTTTTAGAAAATTTGGGGCAGTACACTAATTAATTAAACGTTGTTAAGTATTTTTTCCTTGATTAGTATGTAATGAAATGGTAATTTTAGTTAAAATTTAAGCTCATAGTAAATTAATATAACTCCAAACCAGTATTTTTCATTTACAAAAATTATACGTAAATGCTCCTCATTCAGAGTCTGAGTAGCCTTCGGGCAACCATGTATGGTATTCAGTGGCGAATCCAGGGGAGGGGCTATCGGGCTGCAGCCCCACCAGAGCTAAACCAAAATTCTTGATTTAATTTAAAATCACTACAACTGTTTGATCTCAATTTTCATTTTTAAAAAGTAGTACTAAAATCGTGACAACATTGCTTTCTGACTTGACAGGCTCGAAAATTTTTATACTTTTCTAGTCATTCCACTTGCACTTGTAGCGTTGGCGGGTCGAAAACATTTTTTGGCTAGCTATTTCATTGTATTTTTTATTAAATTATCGAAAGTATTGTAGTGTTCTTTATGATTCTTATTGTCAGGAGAAGAAAGCCTGTAAAATTAAAGTGTTTTGGTTTATATAAGCCATGAGGTTTGACATTCGTCACTAGGGTGGATCGAAAATTCAAAGTGTGGATAAAATAATCGGCATAGGGTGCAAAAGTTGTCTTTTAAGTGTACTAGCATATATGCAAACTAAGATACAAAATATTTATGACCTCAGCCCCCCCCCAGACCCGAGTCCTGGATTCGCCACTGATGGTATTTGCAACACACTATTAATCCTCGGACGGAGGGTCAACAAAGATTTCATCACACGCAGCACACTGTAATATATCGTCGTTTTTGTGACAAGCAACACCACCTATCTCAATACAGCAGAGTCTCCCTACAACGAAGTCTCCCTACGGCGAATTTCTCCCTATAACGAAATTTTTAATCGGAATGTTAAATAACATTCAAAATATTCTCCATATAACGAAGTGGTTGTCTCCCTATAACGAATTTTTTCAGACCGTCATCTTTTCAATTTTTGTCATTTTTGAAGAAAGTTGCTAATTTCTGTGCAAACAAATCGCTCACACGTGCCTGTTTCTGGAACCACTCGCATTGTTCATTCCAGCGATAACACATAACAATAGAATGCTATGTGAAGGGTAATGCAGTTGTGGGGACCTGGGTTTCTTCAGAGGGAGCAACTTTTCTACGGGTCAAGATTCTAAGAATCGGGGTGCAGTGGGGGTCGAAATAGCAAATGGATGTGACAATACGCATTTTATGTTTATCCATACTAGTACATATTATTCTCTAAATTGGTGAATTGTCTTCACTTTTGAGCATTTTATTTATACAGTAAAAATTAGTATAATTTTAACAAATTTATAATAAATATTACTTCATTTTTAATTGAGAGTCATAATTAAATATTTTTGAACTTATCGCACATACTAAAAGGTTTGTTACATTTACTTAAATAACTGCAAAAATCTCTAATCTCCGTATAACGAAATTTTCTCTATAGCGAATTTTTCAACTGGAACGAAGCGATTTCGTTACAGGGAGATTCCACTGTATTTTGAAATTTCAAAGAGGAATAAAAGACTCGATTTTTCGCAACCAATAACGAATATTTCTGAATTTTTCTTCACGTCGGACAGGAATATACAGTCTCATGTTTATGTCAGACGTTAAAAAAATTCAGAAATATTCGTTATTGGTTAAGAAAAATTGAGTCTTTCTTCCTCTTTGAAATGTCAAAATATTGAGATAGGTGGTGTTTCTTGTGAAGCCACGATATTTATTTGGAAGTTTGAACTGACTTCATGAGTGTCGGAAGTTTGTGCTTTTTGAAGGAACCAAACTTCAGTTTCTTTGTAATAACTCATTTTATGCACCCTAGCCTCTTGTATCTGCTGCTTTAAACGTTCTTCTTCCTCCTTCTGTGTATCTTTCTAAATCGACATTTCTTTTATAGGTAAGCTTATTAAAATACTTTCTGTAGGTCTCATACCTTGCAACATGTCATGGAACAGATAGAGGATAACGTAGCGGAAGAAAATTATACAAAATAACCAAAAAATTAATTCAAATTAATTAGTGTTAGTCAAGTAGCCCCCTGCCAACTTGCCCTCATGGACAAGTTAAAGGTGTTTGTTTTTTTGATGGGATTAAAAAGAACTAGATAAAAATAAATAGTGATTTCGAAAAGCATATTGTCTAAGGTTGTCATACATAGAAATGAATAAACAAATATCTTAGGTGTTAGTCCACTAGATCTTACGTTGAAGGTCTTGAAAATTACAACACGTCAGGTTAAAAACGCGAGCTCCATATAACAAACAATGAAATGGCGTCAATGGTTTCATTATGCGAATTTTTAGTACGCAGCAGTGTAAAGGGTTGGTAGTATCAGTAAGGTGGCGCTACCTAGTAGCATGAACTTAAAATAAGGCATTCGCCATCTTGCCCTAACTTCCCCTACGTTAAGAATAACATAGCACTTTCATTTCATTTTTGGCAGAATATTTTCTCGTTGAACTCTGAAGAATTGCTTATTCTAATAAATGTCCAATAAAGCATTATAATTTGAGTAATGTCCCCGTTGAAGGCGCATCAGTAACAAGTATCCCACTGCTCTACTCGAATACGGCTTATACTAATTGGAAATAAAAATAATTTCTGGTTATTTAATTAATTATTTTGATAATAGATACCGTTGTTCTAAAGAACAAATTTATATTTTGATTTTTGTCATTTGTAATTTTTTGTGAACTAAAACGCCTGCTATGTTCTTTAAACCATAAGATGGAAGGCAAATTTTTCAATATCTACAATTTGCAAATTTTTTGAGGAAAAATCCAGGTATCAGACCAAATTTTTCTCCGTAAGTATAACACCCGGCCCACCTATACGTACAAGAACTTTTGTGCCTACAAAAGTGTTAAATGCATATAGTTTAAATGAAAAAACGCAGGTATAGTCTAAGCAATCAGTTTATTCCTTTTTTTATTATTTTTATACTTAAAAATACACAATTTCATTTATATTTCAAATATAAAAAGAAATGAAGGTAGTAAAATGAAAATATATGTATACAGCGCTTCCAAAGTTTTATTCTAAAGAATTTCTAAAGATCAAGAAAAATTTATTATATTTATGCGATGATGAGAAATCTTGAGATTTATTACATAACTAGATCATTACAAATTTTAAAAACAAAAAATATTAAAAATAAAAAAAAAAATGCATATAACATCTATATTTTTGAAAAAGTGTAAAAAGGTAAAGATTAAAAACTAGAAACTGTGCGTGTGTTTGTTTGTGCGAGCACACACGTAAATATATTGATTCGATCAAACCAACATTTTTTTGTTGGAAATTTAATAAAAAATGTCATCCCTATCAATCTGATTCCTCAGCATGATACGCGAATTTCAAATATACCACAAAATTAGGTTAACTAAGTAATTTTAATTTAAAAGAACTCAGTTCGCTTCGCCAACACTAAAAACATTTTTTATTACATTGTAACAACATATTACTTAATCATGAATGAAGACTTTTTGTGGTTATATTTCAGATGTAACATCTAATTCCAGAAGGAAAACGATTCTGTACCTGAGCAATCCCAGATGATTTTACTTGAAGCTCGCTGCAGCAATGAAACTTAAATTTGCAATCAAGAATAAACTATGCATAAAGCTCTTTTGTAAAGCATGCTTCATACCATCAAGAAGTTCTTTTTTTAAGTCAGCTACCTACTTATAGCTTATCAACTTAAATGGACTTTCATTTTAGTGTATTTTTACTCACTTTTATACTATTTGACTTATTTCATATTCATAAAGATGGAATTCTCTATTCGACTTTTAATTCACTTCCTGATGTGCTAGAGCAGTGGTTCCCAACCTGTGGGCCGCAAAACGTTAGTCAAGATTCAAAGTCATGGGAGTTAGTAGTCCTTTTCATATTTACTTTAGGCGCTACTTTCTTAAAATTGAAGACGAGAACCAATTGATCAGAAATCCTTTTGAAGAAGACTACATGAAAAAACAGAAAGTACCATCAAACGAAGAAGACTCATTAATTGAACTATCATGCGACCAGACTCTAAAATCCTTTTATAGAACATTATTATTCGCTTGCAATGAGACATTTCATGGGGTTCTTGACCACTTATCTGTGTAAACGTGCTTTCATGGCTTTATCTTTTTGACACACAAGTTCAGAAACAAACTGAATGTAGAAAGTGACTTGCGGCTGAAGCTGCCATGTTTTAATACAGATCTCTCATAGGGGACAAACAGTGTCAAAATTTCCATTGAGATTTTTTTTTTGAAACTTGACCGCCTATTTTTGCGTTTTCTTACATTGTGACAACTAAATAATAATAGCAATAAAGTTTTATGATTTATAATAAATATATTTTTAATGATTTCACAGCAAGTTTTACTAATTACTGACATATACGTGCATATAATATATATGTTTTTTTCCCTCGTATATTAATTTAGTGGTCCTCAAAATATTTTTTACACTACAAGTGGTCCGCACAACAAAGAAGGTTGGGTAAAAGTAACACTACCGCTTTTTCATTTATAAAAGAGAAATTTCCCTTGTTTTTACTTCCCATTTGCTACTTTTTTCTAATGATGAACCGCTTCCACTCCCAAACATGTTATCTGAGATCGAAGTATTGGTTTGGGGTAGTAGCAGCTTGAAACTATTTCCCCGGTAATCTTTGACATGGGATTTATTACATTTAGATCCAAAATATTTCCAGCTCATCACACATCTTGTTCGAAACCAGTGTGCTTTGAAAAGAAATGAAAATGAGAATAGAATGATTCGATGATTCAGGTAAGGCTAGTAGTTTGAAACTTTGGTTCAATTATCTGTCCGATCAAGATGCTAGCCCATCCCAAAATGTGGTCTCTGAACTAATTCTGGAAGATGAATATATCGTAGGCGAATTGAAATAATCCGGCTTATTGCAAAGAGCCTGATTATCTCAATTCGCCTACGAAACATATATTTCGGATTCTAGGACATAGAAAGGCGAGCCATGTCGGGCTCTAAAATGACATGCCGTTGGATATTTTATAGTGAAGCTCATTTCTACAAAGAAATGCATCCGCTGATTTCTCGTACACAAAGGGAAAGAATTGCAAATTCGAGATCTTCACGGTTCAGATCTCCCTAAGTTCGAAAAAACTAATTTTAGAATAATTTTTATTTGTCGGTATGTTTGGGAACACGGTAGGTTAGACGATAAAATTTGGCACACGGTTTTTACACACAAATTGTACATATCTATCAAATTGGAGACGAAATACGTCAAAGGGAAGTCTGTCTCTCCTTCTCCGTGCATGTGAATACAATAACTCAAAAAGGCCAATAGCTAAATGGATGAAATTCGGCATACGGATTTATCACTAAACATATAAATATATATCAAATTTGAAACACCGTTCCATCAAAATCATCTTAAAATCTTCACGGATGGCTCGAAAGCAGAATTCGGTGTGGGAGCAGCATTTTGTGTATTGGATTACACATCGATACATCAGTGGTCGGCCAAACTTAATAACACGGTGTATCAAGCGGAACTAACACCTTTGCTGGAAGCGGTAAATTACGCCACACAAAATAAGAGTAAGACAGCAACAATGCACGTGGACAACGAAGCCAGCATCATCTTTCTTATATTGTTCAATTGTATTTAGTATTATCAGAAAATTTTTATTAACTTTCTTCTTACTTTTTTCTTTCCTCCATATTAACTGCTTCTTTATTTCTAATACAAACATAAGAGGCCATTAAAATTCCACTCAACTTATGCACACTCAACGCCCTAAGCAACTCTTCCATATTCCTGACAGCAATGTTTTAATAAAACAAAATAAGTAGTTTAGAGCACGCTTTCAAATGACTTCAAAGGTTCTTCATATTTCATGAAATGCTTGCATATAGGAATATATCTTTCAGAATGAAAAGACAAATCGAGCACTACGCCAAAATATCTAGGAAAATTTAAAAATTTCCGGTTCTAAAAAGACAGTAAAGACACGAAAAATAAACAATTTTAAACCTTGAATCAAATTTCGATCCAGATGAAAAAAAATGTAATACAGAGATTAATTATTCATAAGCAAACCACGAATTTAAGATCTATTCTCATTGACTTATTAAAAATGATTTATTTTAAAGCTGATTTATATCAATTGATAACATATGTCAGATATTTAATTTTGGAACTGACAAATTATATGAAAAAAAACGATACTTTTCGTTAAGCAACGTGAAAGGAAACATAACTAAGCGTCAGACAAGTATGGCTTTAAAAAAATCTATCATGAAATGAATTAATAGAGGAGAAAAACAAATAAACATCTATGTTAACATTTTTTCGCAAAAAGGAATTTAACCATCTGAATGACACAGTTAAATATATGTGTTTCATATGATTTAGCAATATTTATTACCATCGGTCTTTGCATGTCAAAAGTTAAAAAAACAACGACTTTGAACAACTTCGTCAGCGAGACTTCAGACTATTGTCAGAGGTTCTTAAACTTTCTGAGGCTGCCAAACCCTGAATCATCGAATCACTCAAGTATTTCTTTCCAAACATTTACTCCTAGATAATTAACATTGTTAATGAAGACATTCGTGCTAAAAAGAGAATGCTAATGAACCTCACATAACAAAAAAGTGCATGTTCATGAAAGTGCATGTTTAAAAGTGCATGTTCATGAA
>BGPR01021154.1:11463-25353 GCA_013235015.1 Araneus ventricosus
AAGTGCATGTTCATGAAAGTGCATGTTTAAAAGTGCATGTTCATGAATAATTAGCGTAACAGGGAAAAGAAAAACTGAGATAAAACGGATATTGTTACGCGCATACAAATTTATTAATGAAACAGAATTTCTAGTAGATGTTATCGGCAATATATGAAATCCGGCATTCTATAGAATGCCGAAAACTGGCCGGCAATGTATGAAACGATTAACATTTCACACATTTCCTAGACATTCTATAAAATGCCAAATGACAAACCGGCAAAGTACGAAATACATACTCGATTCGTTTTTTTAAGAAATAAAATTAAGTGCAATTCAAAATAAAATTATTTAGTTTACTGATGCAACAAGTAGGTTCAAATTTCATTTTGTTTTGTCATAAGAAAGGCGTGAATTTTGTTTTGAACGACTTTCATTTTTCTCTACGTATTTTGAATAAAAGTTTTTTTACTAGCACTCTTTCATTATGTTTTCAAAATAACATTTGTATTTTTAAAGTATGCATTTTTTTAAAAATAATGGCCTTATCATGACCTTCTTTTCATACTTTGCCTAAATAGCATCTGTCATTCTATAGAATGCCTAGGGAAAGTATGTAATAATTCTCATATTCCATACTTTGCCTAAAAACTCCCGGAATTCTATAAAATTCCTAGGTATTCTATAGAATGCCGGCGTTTCATACATAGACATTTTATTCCAGAAGTGTATAAAATGATGGCAAAACCTTTTAAGCGAAATGTAATAATTCTGTAAAGGCCAAAATTTAGTTTATTATGACCATGATCAGAAACTGATATTTTCTAATCATTTCAGCTATCCGCCTCTACGTCATTTGAAGGAAGCGAAAAAGTAAAAGTTGTTAGGCAGTCCCTCTTTAAAAAAGTAATAAAATTGCTTAACTTTTCAACACGCCCATTTTGGGGCCATTAACACACATGCGAGGTCATTTTGATTCCAAATTTTCAGACAATTACTCTTTATTGTATTGGCTCTCCTAACAAAGCAACGCACATAATATTTCAATGTTTTTTTGTGTAAATAAGTGGTATATCAGAGAAAAACGTAATTTTCAAAAACAATAAAGAAAATTTTAACTTTTCTCCGTTTTTCCGTAATCTACATTCATTCATTCTGCATTCATTCCTTTTTTGCCCATTCTATTCATATTAAACCACCCATTTATACATAAAATAAGTATTTTTTCTGCATAAAAATATTTAAATTCTTAATAAATCAATCTTTTATATATAGTTAACATTGTCTCTGATAGCCATAACGTCGAATGAATTTAAAATACTAGCTCACACATTCCATGGATATGACCCGGAACACCCAGTAAAAATTGAACCATCTCGTTTTTCCTTTATTTGCTATTCTAATCCTACCTTCCGTAAAGTTACCACTACAGGTTGTGAGAAATTCCAAGAATTTTTAAACAAAAGAAAAATGGTGGTTTCAAAATGCGTGTGCTTGTGGGTTAAAAAAAGGCAGAACAATGCGCTGAAATCTCAATACCCTCTAAAGTACAGTGGAATCTCCCTATAACGAAATCGCTTCGTTCCAGTTGAAAAATTCGCTATAGAGAAAATTTCGTTATACGGAGATTAGAGATTTTTGCAGTTATTTAAGTAAATGTAACAAAATGCTCAAAAGTGAAGACAATTCACCAATTTAGAGAATAATATGTACTAGTATGGATAAACATAAAATGCGTATTGCCACATCCATTTGCTGTTTCCACCCCCACTCCACCCCGATTCTTCGAATCTTGACCCGTAGAAATGTTGCTCCCTCTGTAGAAACCCAGGTCCCCACAATTGCATTACCCTTCATATAGCATTCTATTGTTATGTGTTATCGCTGGAATGAACAATGCGAGTGGTTCCAGAAACAGGCACATGTGAGCAATTTGTTTGCACAGAAATTAGCAACTTTCTTCAAAAATGACAAAAATCGAAAAGATAAAGGTCTGAAAAAAATCCGTTATAGGGAGACAACCACTTCGTTATATGGAGAATATTTTGAATGTTATTTAACATTCCGATTAAAAATTTCGTTATAGGGAGAAATTCGCTGTAGGGAGACTCTACTGTATTTTCTTTTTATGCCAATCAATGCGTTTACAGAACACCTGGACTGCTGATTTGACGCTCAATTCGACTTACCCTACACATGGCGCCTTAATGAAATATAAGTTTCAATTCTTTAGTTTCATAGTTTTATCCACATTTAAGAATAAATGATTGAAGTATGAAAATCATATCTCTCCTATATGGCACGTCGAAATTCTACTTCGGGAAAAAGCAACTTAATGTTACTCTAAGACTGATTTCAATCAAATACAGCTGTAGTTAATTGTAATACAATATATTAGGACTATATTTTTGTTCTAATATAAAGCATATATTTTATCAATTATATAAGGACTATATTTTGATGATTTTTAATGTGGAATGCTGTTATAGAAGCATCTTGGAATTCAAGAGATTGCTATATATTCAACAGTTCAGTTAGTAGATTAAAGTATTAATACTACGGATAGATTATGGTTATTATATAAATTCTGGAATCCTTGCGTCAATTTATTTTTCTAACATATAAACTTTATAAAGAGAGATGCAACTTCTTGTTTCTGAAACACGTGATCGGTTTTACTAAAGGAGACAACCTTCAAAAACTGCCATGCCATCGGAATACAAATGATGTTTTCCAGAAAACCGGAAAGCGTTTTGCATAAATTCTTGTATGGCTATTTAAAATATCTTTACAGATTTCAAAATAATTCTAAATAAATATAAAAAAATAAATTACCGGATAGAAAAAGTAAGCAGTGATCTAAATTCAGTGTATGAACATCGTGCTTCGGAAAAACAGTTTTGACGATGACAAGTGCAGTTTTACAAGTTCATTTTTTCACTTTTTTGTATTGATTCTACTTTGATAATCTTCCTTTTTTATCTTTTCATTTTTATATCAAACTTGATCATATATTGGCATGCATAAGAAAATTTTCAATATAATTATTTTTATTTTGTTGAATTCTAAATCTGCATGCATATCAAAATTTTAATAGATTTTTTTTTCATGAATTCAAAGTTTACATGCGCAAAAAAATTTACAACAGATTGTTGCATTGTAAATTGACTGCTTCTATAATTTTCTCCAACTAAGAAATGGAAGAGAATTAAGCAGCATAGTAATTTCAGAATATGAGAAATGCACTTCTAAGATATAGTTATAACGATAATGAAGACATATTTTGCAGAACTACCTTTGAAATCCTACGTTTTATCTACTATGTCACTGCATGCATATAACATTTTCAGCATAGCTACTTTAATTTGGTGTATCATAGATTGTTTTAACAAAGGATAGCATTTTTCCAAGGATAAAGCCCAAAACTATTCATTTGAAATATCTATTAGGAACAGCTTTCGGAAAGGGGATAAAAGAGGTTCAAATGATTCACGTAAATAGTTTCAAAATTTTTAATTAGCTGCTTCACACTAAATTAAAAAGATTCATTTGTTAATTTATTTTTCGAATCGAAAAGAATTTTGTAACCATAAAAAATTAAGTTAAAATTGTCAGCATATCATCACAACTTTGTCGGCATTATTAATTATTTTTCAACAATCCAGCAAATACAATAGTCTAATTTAATATAAAAAATAAAAAAGTAAGTTTTATAAAATTTAGTATCAACAAATAAGGATTCTATTCAGAATTCAAAGAATCCTCGAAAGCGTGGAAACAAAAGTAAAACTTACAGTCGTTTCTTCTTACATCTATTTAAAAAAGCGTTCATTTCATGACGTGTTTGAACAAAGAGCAACAAAAATCAGCTTCTTTCTAATAATATGTTAGAGATATACCCATAACACATCGCTACTTCAACTATCGTATTATTGCGCGTGTCTCTTGCCAACCCTCCCCCCCCCCCCCCCCCAGCACGACGAAACGAATCGACAAAAGAGTGAGCTGCCAAAAAGTGGCGCGCCAAAACTTTTGAAAGAAAAAAGTAAATGAAGAACAAAAGAAATCTTATATTTCACACTTCCTTCATCTGTCGAGTTGCTTTTGTTTTACAACAGTATCAAATGTTTGTTTAAAATGTCAGTCCGTTCAATAGATGTTAACACTGGTTCTGGTAGCAAGTCTGAAACATGAAGGTCTGACTTCTAATAACTTCACTCGCCCAGATGAATTAGTTCGATGAACCGCCAATGTAGAAATTTAAAATCCTATGACAGATCATAATGTAAGTTACTATCTCTATGGGGAACAATATTTCAAATAGTACTAACCATTAGCAAAACAATAACCTCTAAATACATCATTTTAAGATCAGAAGTAGTTGAACTGATTGCTTTGTAAAATAGTTTGGAAGTTTTGCGATTTGTACAACAGATAATTTTGGCACAGCAGGAGGCCAAGTTAAAAGATGAAGACATAAATTCACAAAACGGTACAAAAGAGGCGTCGTGGAAATGCTTCGCAAATACTAATAAAATACAAATAAGGAAACAAAATTAAATATTAAGAATCACAGTCACAGAAATCAAAATATTAGCACTAATCTATGAGATTCACAATCGATTTCAAAGTGCATTTACCAACAGCCATCTTATAACATAACTGTCAATCGCACTTTAACCTTTATTATCATACACTGAGTAACTCCTACTGTTTTCAAGAGAAATATACAAACTTAGTCATGGCTTATATAACATTCATTCATTCGATACCCAGGAGAGCCGACTCAACCTTTTGGTTTTAGAGTGCAGGTTGACTCTCCGGGGCTCATATAACATTCATTCATTCAATATCCAGGAGAGCCGACTCGACCTTTTGGTTTTAGAGTGCAGGTTGCCTCTCCGGGGCTCATATAACATGATATCGAAGCATCAAGACTTTTTTTTTTATTTTGTAAAGGAATTTGGAAAAAAATAATCAAACACTGCCAAGTTGGTTACCAGTGTGCTCTAACCTTCACTTTGGTATTACGACTTAGCTCATTAAAACTCCATTAAGATTGCCAGTAGTATTAAAAAGCAGGGCTAACTTTTCAAAACACGAATTAAGAGGTGAAACAAAACAACGCAATAAATATTTCGCGTCAAATAACTGAGATTATGCAGGTATCAAATTCAGATACAGCATCTTTAGCATGTTTTTATTCTCCCGAATCGTAAGTAGTATTTTAATTATCTATCGGTGTTTCTGTCAGTTTTGGTTGATTATACATGTCTAATCAATGGAATAAAACTAAGATGTTTTCTGAGAATACGGAAATCTCTTGCTAAATTGCAATGAAAAAACTAACGTTTAATGAATCAAAATACGAAATTTTTGGGAGCAGGAGTACGCCGTTAGTCATGGATAAATGACTGAGAGTCAACTTCTAACATTTTAATAAACATAACCATTCTTTAAATAGAGCGTTCCTAGAATTCCCCTCTACTTTTACATACTTTCATTTAACTTCACTTTTTTCGTATTTATAGGAATGTTGTGATCTCTTGTTTCACTCACTTTTGAATGTAATAATGTCCTTAAATTATGTACAGTTGCGTGTGCCCACTGACAATGCACTATTCTAATATTTTCAAAATTTAGTTATTATTTAATTCATCGATTTTGATTCAACGCTCTCTGGAGGTGGATTTGGAAAAAGAAGCTGATTCTAAGATTCCATAATATTTATGATAATGAATTATGAAATACACTATATGACCAAACGTATCCGGACACTTTCGGATTTCCACATTTTAAAAACTTTCTCCGGAAAAGCTCGACCAACTATCCTTGAACTTCGGTCATGTGAAGAATAGACTCTAACTCACATTTTACAGATAACATTCGGTCACGAGGGCATTTAGGGGACCGAGGGGAATTGAGGAAGAAGAAAAACAAATTTGGGCTCACCACGTTCCACAGAGACCCGATAATGATTTACAAATTTCATCGATGTTTTTGTTTAATTAGCACATCGCTCACATAAATTTTCGCAAAAATAGCACGTATATTCTGGAAGATATTAAGGTTTTCTTTAAAAAAAATCCCAAATTTTACCGCTTGTTTTTTGTTTATAACATGCAGAGTTTTCCACCAAATAATACGAAACTTACATACTTGACAATGTGTTAGAGAATTATCCCATAAAAAGTTAAAGTTAATACTATGAATATTAGAGGAAATATGAGTATTTATAGTAAATAAATTTTTACCGCGCATATGTGAGACATAGCGTAATTTTTCTTTCACAACTTTAAAGACAAATATATAGGACAACTTATATAAAAAAAAATTCCAGTCGAATACCATTAAGATTTAGAAAGGTATTGGTATTTACAGTGAGCAGAATTTCTGCTTCCCTCTAATAGAAACAAAATGATGAGGGTTTTACCACAAATTGATATTTTTAAAACTTAAATTTCTGAATAATTTTATAGAATTTAATAAAGATTGAATATGCTGATACCCAGGCATACTTAAAAATAAAAATCAGAATTTAAATTTAAGTTCGACGATTACTATCCGAAGATAGCGGAAGATAGAAATTTTGGATTTTTTAAGAAAACCTTTATATCTTCCAGAATCTACTTGTTATTTTTACGAAAATGCTTGTAAGCAATGTGCTCATTAAGAAAAACAGGGTGGCGACAGAACCGGGAAATCAAGGATGTCAGGGAAAAGTCAGGGAATTTGATCGATATGGAAAAATCAGGGAAATTTTTATTAGCATTTTAATAATTGATATTTATTTGTAATTGATTATTATTTGTAATTTTTTGCATTTTAAGTGTAATAGGGAAGCAATAATTATTTGTTACTTGAGTTATTATCTGTAAATTAGTATCTTATGTCTAGCATTATTTGTAATAATAAATGGAATTTAAAAAAACTACTTATTCATTTATAAAAGCAAGTTTTTGATTAGAGCAATTAATTTCTTATGATTTGTTAAAGAATAAAGATTTGAAGTAATATTTTGGCAGCTTCTCTTGTTTAAATCTTTGCTAAAATATATATTATTAGATACGTATAATTATACTATTTTTATATTTACGCTGCAACATGTTATTCTGGTACCCATGCAAAAAACACTAATTAGTTATCTAACTGTTTTAAAGCTTTGAGCAAAGATCATAATAACCTTTACTGTTAACATAATTTCTGTTGCAAAGAGTAGTTTTAATGTTTCTTAGAATTCTTATGCAGTTTTAGAAGCAAAGTATTTTGTTAAAATTTCCAGTATTTTTTACATATAAGAAATGTAATATACTGTTTTAATAGATTTTTTTAGGATGCTCATTCCCTTTTTTAAAATTAAATTTCGTAGAAATATATTATTTTTTCATATTAAATAACTGGTGAAAGTGTTTTTAATAATGTATATTATACACATACAGTGATTTTGAGTAGGGAGAAAGCCAGGAAATTAATATAATTAGTAGCCGTAAATCAGGGAAATGTCGTACAGGAAAATCAAGAAAAAAGTCAGAGAAATTTTTTTCACAATTTCTGTAGCCACCCTGAAAAACCATTGATGAAATTTGTAAATAATTATCAGCTTTTTGTGAAACGGGGTGAGCCAGAATTTTTTCTCCTTCATCTATTTCTGGTCGATCCCCGAAATGCCCTCGTGACCAAATTTTCACCGTAAAATGTGAGTTACATGGTCGAAGTTCAAGGGCAGTTGGTCAAACTTTTCCCTAGAAGTTCTTAAAAATGTAAAAATCCGAAAGTATCCGGATACTTTTGATCATATAGTGTATATTAAAGACTAAAAATAAAAAGATTTTATATACACGCTTTTAAGCACACTAAAAAGTAGAAAATATTTTTTCAACAAAAATATCACTCAAAAATATCACTGTAAGAACTCAAAACAGTACTGTAAATCCTGGCACTCAAAACAATACTGTAAAGAAATGAAGCCACAATGAATATCATAAGAAAGAAAATTCTTATACAATCATTGAAGATTAAATTTGATCATAAATGTTCTTAAAATTCCATTTTCCTTCGACTCATACTTTTATGATGTTGTTTTGACGTCCATATTTTGCCAATATCATTATTATTACCATTATTATTAAAAAATATTTTCTACTTTTTAGTACACTAATAAATGCGTGTTTTAAAAATATTTCTTTTTATTTTAACTAATAACCTCAACACTCTTTCAATCAACGAGAGAATTTCCGAATATTCTTAAATACACAGACCGTGCAAAAAGTGAAATATAACATTTTTATATGCATGAAACCTCCAGTAAAATAAAACATATACCAGAAATCTATATTTGAATAATTTTTCTGAAATATTGTACGCTAATAAAATGAATGGAAGAAATTGTTACTCAGGCAGCATGTCGTTTAAAATACCCGGTAGAATGCACAGAACAAATAACAAATTATTATTCAAACTCTTCATCTGTTCTAGGTCTGTTGAATTAATAATAAATCTTCCCATAATCATGTTTACTTCAATCATTAGTAC
Source organism: Araneus ventricosus (assembly GCA_013235015.1). Taxonomy (NCBI): domain Eukaryota; kingdom Metazoa; phylum Arthropoda; class Arachnida; order Araneae; family Araneidae; genus Araneus; species Araneus ventricosus. The sequence goes on from BGPR01021154.1 coordinate 19,978, forward strand.
AAAAAATTTGATCTATTAGTCTATACATCAGCTGATTGAATAATAAAAAGAATTTAAAAGTAAAAATCTTGCAACAATTTAGCTATCTTACTTAGGATATTGAAAGAAAAGATTCTAAAAAGAACTCACAATGATGCTTCAGGCGGCGCCTTCGAGAATCAGCAAGCCCTTCGAAGAGAAAGCCTGCTAAGGAAGTGGCATTCTTTCGAACATCAACTGCTATGCAGAATATGTATAACAAGACGATTGAAACAGGAGCTCCAATAGAATAATAAGGACACGACTGTGTTTGAACAAAGATTTCACATGTTCTTAATCCAAGAGAAGGCGAGAAGTACTGCTGCAAATCAAACACTTCCATGTTCTTAAAAAGCGGGACTTCGGACGTAATCTGATCTCGATACAGATTGAAACGAAACCCCGCTCGAATACAGACCACCTGTATTCATAGAACGGAGCAGCTGTATTTATACGTGTCAAACGTTTCGAGAGAGAACCTACGGCTCAATTGAAATATCTTTGCAAAAAGAAAAGTAAAAAAACTCCATTATTTACAAGTCGCGTATTTTTACGCCTTCAATGCTTGAACATCTGAACAAAAGCGACATTTGCGAAAGTATCTCAGAAGGAGTGTTTTTATTTAAAATTAAATATCTAAGAAAACAATTTCGTCTATCCAAATTCTTCCTTTGTTCATTTTTGACAATGAATTGCAAGTGCATGTTTTTTTCGTCGGGAAGTCAAATTTCATTACGAAATTACCATTATTTTTTCTCAATTCAAATTATATCTTTCCTCTATTCTTAAGGGGCAATATAGTCTTATAATTTTTAACACACCCTCCTCTCTTTCTCTCGGAAGAATTCTAAACAAGCAAAAGAATGTTAACGGAACTATCTTCAAAATGTACACACTTCGAATATGCTAAAAATACAAATATTTCGTGCTTATTATATAGTATTTCAAATTTCTTTAACGTTTTACAAAATATTTTACAATATCCAGCTTTCAAGCTGCTGATAAATATCAAAGAAATTGTTACTAATTTTTTTTAATTCCCATTAATTTTCAAATATAAATTTGCTAGTAATGACTCAGCCTATTCGAAAAAGTCATCTGACCACAGTTTAAAATTAAGAGGTCCTTCTCCTCGTCAACTTAACAGAAAAAACTCATTGGGATAATGAGAATAATTTCAAATTAATCAGTAGAAAATTAGTTCAATGGGTTTTTTACATAAGTGAATTGGACAGAAGATTCAGGAAAATTCATAAGCGTTTATAACAATAATAAAATAATAGTTTAAGATTTAAATTATCTTTTTTCCATTTTAAATATCATATTCATCGAGAGTTAATGATAAAATAGCTAATAAAAGTTAAATATGAGCTCAAGAAACTTTAGCAAAAATATTAATAGTTTATAAAATATTTCTAATGATGCAATGAAATAATTTTTGAACTAAAAGGTTTTACGAAATAAGAAAAAAGTAACACTGGATTTCCTCCATGCCAGGAAAGGTAAATGCCAAACTCATGCACTACTTTGTCCAAACAATTTCGAATAGCGAGAAAATTTAGCGGCCAATTAGTGATACAATAAATTAAAAAAACAGTTGATGAAAACACACTTTTATTAGTGCACTAAGAAGTAAAAAATATTTTTAATTTAATTATTTCCTGCATGTTAGTCTTTAATTTATAAATCATTATGGAATCTTGATATAAATTTTTCTTAAATACACTATGAGGTAGCCCACTCGAATGGAATCAAAATTGAATTAAACTAATCTATGGATTTAGAATTAAGTTTTAAAAATATTAAAATAATGTATTGTCATCGAGAATACCTAAGTGTACAAAATTTGAAAACTAACATATCAGGACGGTGATGAAAAAACGATAAAAAAAATTCCATATTTACAAGCATGAAATAAGCCAAGTTAAATAAAAGCGCATAAAAAATACCTATAGATAACACAATGGTAGTAAAGTCATTGGAAACAACTTAATAGAGAACATATATTTCAATTATCGGTGTGCACAACAAGGAGAAAGTTTAGTTTTTGCGAAATATATTTTCAAAAATTAATTTATTTCATATTAAAATTATCTAATCCGAAAATGAAATACATATTTTCCTGGTGCTTTATTTTTATTTTATTAAAATGCCATGACAACTCGAAATTTGTCAGATTGGGTCGATTACTGCATAAAATAGATTAACATACAGTTTCTACGAAAATTGTCTGGTGAAAAAATTTCTTCATTTATTATAAACACATCACAATACATTTAATTAATAGTTTTTTTCAAAACCATTATTGGAAATTTATATCATATTTCAAAATTATTTTCTCAAGTTCTTTCGGTGAATGCAAAAAATTTCATCAGTAGTTCGGTTTCTATTGTTTTGCTATTCTATTTTCCGATTAATTTGCTATTTTGTGTTTCTTAGCTTCTTACAACAATTTCTTGCTTTTACTTACAACATCACCGTCGGGTGGCGCTACTGTATTTGTTTACTTTTTGTTGTTATGTTTTGACTCTTCTGTCAACACCGGCACCGTCGAGACTATGGAATGAAAAGGCGGATTTTATCGCAAAATTAGTTACCGAACATAGCCCATATATTAACTGGATTGCATCAGAGGATATTCTTTCCCATATGAAGCACAACTCTAAAAAAAAGAACTTCAGGAAATTACAGAGATAGTAAATATTATGAAGAACTTGGAGAAATCCCAGACATCATATCCATCTTCAAATGTACAAAGAACAGAAGAGAATTTGCGCCAGAATTTTTAGTGAAACATTAATAACCCCAGGCCTTTTGAATAAATTTAATCTTTCAGACAATCCAATGTGTAATACATGCAACGTTTTGAACAATCTGGATCATATTTTACTTCACTGTTCTAGGTATTCAACCATTCGTGGTCATGTCTGGAACAAACTTGGACTTGTTTCTTCGGCAACCTATAGATTTAAGGAACTCACAAGCAAAGCCTGAAAATAAACAGAACCTTCATATTTTCCTCCAGAACCTGAAGTTTTTTGACATTTTTTAATTTGAACCTTTTGTGAATATGGTGATGATAGCCTTTGTAGAGAGAGCTAAAAATCCCAAAAAAACCCTCAAATCAAGCAATCAAACCGTCGAGACGCATCTTTATTTTATTTTATTTATTTATTTTTATTTACAACTTTATAATCTCACTCCTTCAATATGTAGGTTTCATTAATTTTATCAATGATGCTTTTCATGCTAATACTAGCTTTGTTACCAGGTTTCATTTTTCCTAGAACTTTTATGTTAATATTTGTACGTACAGAATTTGGTTTCAAAATCGTTTCTATTTTCCAGCTCATTCGTGCACTAAACGAAACGTATCTTCGAATATTAGCGTTCTAATAGAACTAAAGAATTCGCGCAACAAAGCCACAAAAGCTCATAATAACCATATTTCATATTTTCAAATTTATTTCATAATTATGGAGCAATTTTATTAAACGCCCACAAAATAAATTTCCCTAATATATGACAAGGAATTGATACAGCTACAATTTTCGTGCAATAAAACGATTCGGATTATCATGTGATATTGGTACCCCATTATTCTACTTTATTTGGGAAATTTTTATATGAATCATTTTGGGACGAATAAGACAGATTTGTTTTTTGGGAAATGTTCAGAAATGAGTGTCTTGCATATATTATTTTAGAAAAACTTCTGAAACAGCACGTCCATCGTTCTGCAAGGAAACATCCCCAATGAGTAAAAAATTCTCTTTTTTTTTTGGTAGAATTTCCAAAATGGAAAATAAGAATATTAGAATATACTTATACTTTACTTACGATGATTCTAATTATTCATTTCCCAATTTATTAACATTATTTTCCGGAATTTAAAATTCCGAAAAATATAAAGCGGAACTAAACACAGATTGTTTAGTGCAATAGCATCCTGAAAGTTTTGTTCTCGGTCTGGTAAAATGGAAAATAAGGATATTAGAATATACTTGTACTTTACTTACGATGATTCTAATTATTTATTTCCCAATTTATTAACATTATTTTCCGGAATTTAAAATTCCGAGAAATATAAAGCGGGACTAAATACAGATTGTTTAGTGCAATAGCATCCTGAAAGTTTTGCTCTCGATCTGGTCAAAGTGCAAGTAAATTTTATATTTACTGTATCAATTCTTTTCAGAAATCTAGGTTTTTTTTTCCTATTCTTAATAGACCATTTACAGCATTTATAACTAAATATAATTCTTTCCTTATGCTTTAAGCCGAACTTTTTGGGTCTACGCTCGTTTTGAGCGTAAACCCAAAAGTTCGGCGTGCGCTTCTTTCTGGAAGGAGATACTCAAAAGATCAAACACTGTACAACTTCCAGTACAACACAGTGGGAGTGCTGCCATAGGCTTTCTCGTATACTAACATAAAACGGCGCGTTTTGCGCTTCGTAGCATAATGAAGAGAACCGAATACGCATGTTCCTTTTCAACCGATTGGTTCCAAAATCTGACACCGATCTAAAATTACTGCATAAACACCGTATTCCAAATTTGATTCATCTAGCTCATTGCGTTTTGGTATCATCGCGTCCATACACAAGCGAATAGACGGATCGACAATCGGCCAACCCATTGACGGATTCGGTTCAAAATTTGATTAATATCAACAATTCTGATGATGAAGCCATGTAGTAGATTTGATTCATCTTGCTCGTTGCGTTTTGGTGTCATCGCGTTCATACACAAGCGAATAGACAGATAGACAATCGGCCAATCCATTGACGGATTTGGTTCAAGATTTGATACAGATCAACAATACTGATGATGAAGTCATGTAGTAGATTTCATTCATCTATCTCTCTGCGTTTTGGTGTTCACATAAACTCTCACGGACAAACAGACTTCCCGTAGACGGATTTAGTCCAAAATTGGACAGAAATACAATTTTGGTGTTAAGAGCACATATCAAATTGCTCCCATCTAGCTCGTTGCGTTTTTCAGTTCACGAACAGACAGGCATTATTCAAAAATGTTTTTATTCCGGACTCGAGGAAATTGAAGATTGATCAACATCTAGCGGTGGAATTTTTTGACGACTCCAATCCTCTCCCAGTATCCTTCATAAGTGAAACCAATATCACATAATGATCTCAAAGTAGGGATGGAAAAAACCTACCAGTTTTAACCGAAAACCGAATTTTTTGTTTCGGTTAACAGATTTTTCGGTTATTTTTTTGCTTCGGTTAACCGATTTTTTCGGTTATTTTTTTTATTCGGTTAACCGATTTTTTCGGTTATTTTTTTGTTTCGGTTAACCGATTTTTTCGGTTACTTTTATGTTTCGGTTAAC
>BGPR01021155.1:1829-26872 GCA_013235015.1 Araneus ventricosus
TTGTGGCGGCGCTAGCGTCAAGCCACTCATTTATTATTGAAATGTAAAATGTATCTTTTGTATCTGGCAACATTGTTATAATTCCAGATTGTATCCGCGCGATGCGATGTTGTTCGCATAAGTTTTCGTCATGTAAATAAGTAGTGTAAATAATGTAAATTAAATGTATATAATTTAAATCATCATTTTATTGCAACCATACGCCCAGCACTCTATCTAAACGCCAAAGATGTTTCAAAGCCAGATTTTCCAACTTATTGGCCTTGAGCTTGCAAATTACTAAGCTAAAAGCCTGAGTATTATATGCATTATATGAGGTGCGGCTTGTATTTTTAATTATGATAAGGTTTATAAACTAGATGAATATGTGTAAATTTTAGAAATCGACATATGTTGAGTAAAATAATTATTTGCAATTATTAGTTTTTGAAAACTAATTTCTACAAATGTTTTAAGTATAATTAATTCTATTGTTGTAAAATTTATGATCAAATTAATATTATTATAGAATATCATAACTCTTTGATTTTAATATATTCCATTGGTATTAGTTTATGTTTTAATAGGGACATTTTACCAGCTCACTTATTGAAAAATTCACAATCTGTTCATTAAGAAAATCAGATTGCTTATTAATTCTTAGATCATCCATTAAATTGACGAAAAACATATCAAAACAAAGCTGCTTAAACAAACACAACTCATTATCTAATAGCTTTTCACTGATTGGTTGCTCTTTTAAATGAAACGATTTGCCCTGTGATTTTATCAAATCTAATTTAAATATCACTGATACTTATTTAGATTTTTATATGATGTACCACTATTTCTAAAAAAATAATCTTATATATAAGAAATATTTTTTCACGACATCGGTGGCATTAGTAGTAGTTTTCTTCTGTTTTTTATAAAGCACTACTTTTAAATATAAAACTGGTGCATGATAAAAATTTTAAATATAGTACAATACCTATATGGCTGAATGCCTCGCAATTCTCTAGCCATTCGTTGAAAAGATATGAATTTGAATTGACTAAAGACAACATTTAATCGGTTGGTGACTGTCTGGCCTTGCTATGTTTAAAGTGTAATAAAAATATCAAGGGACTTTTACTCAATGTAAAATTCATAAACAATTTAAGAGCAAGATGCTATTACAAATATTAAAATATTGCATCCGTAATCTTCTAACAATTTCAGTTGTGTTCTGTGTTAATTGTTGTGAAAATTTAATTGTATCCACTTATTATATTTAAGATAAAATGTTACTTTTACTTGTAATGTTTGGAAATTTGTTTTTGAACTAAATTTCTGTAGTTGTATTGATTACTTTCTGTGCCTACTGTTAACTTTCCATCTATTTATGAAAATTACTATAAAAATCATTTCAGTAGATTTCTGGTTAAAAAAAAACACATCAAATTACCTTGTACTGACTTTTATTTAAATTTTATTCCTAATATAAATACCTCGAATAAAAGTGGTTACATGGGGACTTGTAAGCCAATGCTGATATAATGTAATGAATAAATATTAACAGCATTTACCTTTATCAGTTGATACCTGAAATAAATGCATTAAGGTAATTGCAATCTCTTATTCCTAAATATTTATCCTGATAATAACACCGAAAAGCCTGATGATAATGTGATATTGCTACGTATGCAGTCTAAAAACCACATCAAATTATTTGAGCAAATGACAAATTAAAGAAGTTTTATGAGCTTTGACACTAAAATTCAGCTTAATTATCACATTAAATTCAGTACTTAATAATCACATTAGTAATCTGCTAATAATACTTATATCAGCTAATAGTACTTATATAAAGGTAAAGAATTTCTGAAACATTTTACTGAAGCATTTTTTCAATTAAAATTAAAAATGTTAAAATATTAATGTGATTATATAATTCTTTTACAAATTCTAATTAATTCAATGCATTTCTGGAACTTCCCAAGAATAATGGCCACATTTTTGCTTTTAACTAACTTTATAAGCAAAGATATTCATCATTTTCCGAAACGACGATTTAAGAATTTTTTTATCATAGTTTCATGTAACTTTACAGACTTTCTGCAAATTTTCTGCAAATTTTTTTAACTTTACACTCCTATACTTTGATTTCTAGATGATAAATAAAGTGAATTATTAAAAAGTTATTAAAGTTAAAGTTATTTATACGGTTTTCTAGCCTTAAGAAAATATTTAATCAAGGAATCAATGAAGTATGGAAAAATGAATTTCGTTTAGATAGTTACCCAGCCTTTTTAGCTTCATTACTAAATTCAATAGAGGAAAAGAATTTCTTTAACACGTGCTGCTTTATACTCAAAATTAAAAACTATAAATTAGATTTTTAGTTAAGTTTTGGCCTGTTTTAAAAATACTTTCTTTCAGAAGAAATATCTAATTATCCCTTTTACATTTGGTCATTGATCTGCTACAATATTTTACTCCAGAAAAGATTGTATTAAAATGAAAAATATATGAGCAACCTTTGAATGGATGTTTGCATATGCACATGACATTCTGCGGTGCATATTTAGATAAACTGTACGATTTTTGACTTACAAAATTATTCATTAAAATATTTTATTTGATAAAAATTAAGCCAAACTTCGGGGGTAATTTGCCAATAATTTCTGAAATATTTATAGCACAAAAGTGATTTATGAACCATCTTAAAAAGCAAAGAATTGTTAATTTAATTGTCGTTCATTCTCTTTCTTTTATTGAAAGATTTTGTTCAAAATGAAATTGAAATACAATTTCTAACTTGTTTATTGTAAATAATTTCAGACATATTTTGTTGTGTCATAAAATCCTTTGTTCATGTCATTTGACATAAACTCCACATTACTTCCCTTTTTCTCGAAACATACAGACCCTCCTGAGACCCAGCGTCGCCTGTAAAAGTCAATAAAGAACACTTTTTCAAACTTTTACCACATTAATTCAAATGCTTCTAGATCTGTAGAAATTTTTGTAGATCTTGTCAATAGTTGGCAAAAAATTATTAGCTGAAACGAGTTTGGATTTTTTTTCTGTCACTTAAAAATGGCGCATTATGGAAAACGGAATATTCCTCGTATGCGCAAAACGAAGTTATTAACTAAGTCCATTTGTGAAAATTTCTTTTACAACGTAATAAGTATCCGATAGGTTATCTTTTTAAAGTACACTATTCGTTTTCTGATATCTCCTGCCTACTTGCAGAAAAAGACTTAATAATTTTGGTATGGATATATGGGGTAGAAGAAGATACTCCAGAAGATATGGGGTATTTGATGAGTAACTATTGAAAGTATAATACATTGAGAAGGCAATCTTAACGCAATCTTCATAAACTTGAATAAGTTTTTCAGAAACGTAGGGGTGTAATTTGTTCCCCAGAATATTGATCTTATCAGATTGCCTATGAAAATGAGGAAACTTATTTGCAATGTCTTTAAAACTTTTTTTATGATTGATATAATATGTATTTACGTTTAACAATATTTATAATGAATTTGTAATCTATTTTTTTATGATAAAATTTCTTCAAATTATTAGAAGCAACTATTAAAATTCTAGTTCATTTTTCAAAATAATTATATACTTTTTCAAATTATCATATTAAGTATCAATAAATAAAAATTTGTTATTTACTGGAACATACGTCTGTAGGAGAAACTAATTTTCTAAAAAAAATAGAAATATTTTTTCGACAATTTTTTGAACATTTTGATGAGAACCTATTTGCAACGTATTTTGGAACCTATTAGTGAAAACATTAATGAAATTTAAAATTCAAAGTTGTTATTGGGTTTAAGGAGGATAATATCTAAGCACAGAGGTTCGATTATGTAATATTGTGCAATGGATCGTTTATTTTTCACAAATTTTTAGGTGATTCTAATTGGTGTGTAAGATACCTTTCACATCTTACCGAAGGGAGAGACTTATGGACAAACAGAAATAACACTCTGCGGTTTTTTTTCCGTCATGCACACAAATGTCAATAAGAAGAGAAAGGTAATTGGATCATGGCTGTAACAACCATCATATGAAAGAAATTCTGTTGTCACCGTAGCAATAAAAATGAATGTAAAGTGGAATTTCAAGCATTGCTAGATTCCTGCCTGGAGTTTCAAAGTAAGGAGACAAAAAGAAGAGAAGTGTGCAGTTGCTAGTCGAAGGATCAGAAGAAGCGGAACAATGTGAACGAAACGCGATGCTACAATGCAACTGTTTAATTAAGTTTAGAAAATATTTTTATCCCGAGCAATAACATCGAGTTTATTATTTAATCAACCGTTCAGTTGAACCATTTCCCTGAAGTTGGGAAGTTAAACTAATGTAGTATTTTTTTTAATCTATCATATACATAAATATTTAATAACCTTGAGAATCCCTGTGCGCCATCACAAATGAATGACTGGATATTACGCATTCTTTATGTGGTCTCTGTGTGTCCTGCAAAACTGGAATAGTTATGAGAACTTCGTGTGCTTAACCTACTCATCATTGAGTTAAACGACTCGTTATTGGGAGAAAAACCTTTAAACTGAGCATATACGTTATAAAGAATCTGAGAATCTTCTCAAATATTCGGCGACATGTCGTACTCGCAATCTAGATAGCCATACACGGCGAGGATTGATATTTATTCATTTCACGGTATTTATTCAGAGCTCATAATGTATTGAAATTATGTTAGTTTAAGTTATTACAGAGATTATTGTTTAACCATAGCAAATAAGAACAAAAAGATCTAGCTTGTCGAAAGATTCCTGTGCAATAACAGTTAATAGATCATTTATATTGGTCTCAATGGTGTATGAATGCAGTTCCAATTAGATAATGTTGCTAATTTATGATTACTGGCCATAAATGAGTGATACTTGCTTTAATATATATTTTGTTTCGTCTTACTGCCAATGCGCTGGATATTTTGGATGTAGCTAACCATACTACCTATTTCTCGCTCATATCCATATTCTTAGTATTTCGTATATATCGATCAAATTCCTGTTTAAGAGCTCAGAATTATTGTGCTCATAATTATTTATCGTAAAAGATTAAATAAAATATCGCAATTCAATTTATATAATTAGCTGAATTTACTTTTATATATATTATTGAAGATGGTGCATAACTTATCTCGCTACCATCACTAAACATTTGGGATTCTTCCGAATGGAATTATTTAAGGAAGTACTAACAAATTTTTATCAACGGTAAAAAAATAAAGGATTTCAGATCAAACACCTTTTGCTTTGCTTCCAAAAAAAATAAAAGGAATTGTTTTTTTTTTTCTTGAACGCCTACCTATATCTTTGTCTAGCCGCTTTCGCCAGCCGACAATATTACTTCCATTCAATCCCTTATCCATAATTTGATATTCATGGATCCTTTAACAAAGTAATTTTAAACTTCAAATGGTGATATACGTTTTACTCGTGTTCCTTTAGTAGCTTTTTACCTGTTCTGTTTATTGTTTACTTGAACGTCCCTAATAAAGTAAAGGAACTGCATGCGTCATCTAACACTAATTGGCGAGATAAATTGGTGAAATCTATGCAGTTCTTTGGACTGGGGACTCAGTCAAGGTTTTTCCACATACAGAATGTACAGTGAAGTAATGATTTACGATTTCTCTCGAAAATGAAGGATAGAGACGGGGAGGCGAGAATTGATAATGTATCTAGGGGTCGTGAGTTTTCATATAAAAAAAAATTAGCGAAATCAGTCCAGTCATTGGGGCTGCAGAATTCTATGAAGGGTTTTCCCCAGAGAAGTGAAGTTGTATTTTCCGATTTATCTCGAAAATATGGGGTATTGGGGGAAGGCGGTCTTTGATGACACGTCTAGGGGGCCATAAACTTTCATCCTAATATAAATGGAAGTCATTGTGGCTATGTTCCACATCTCCTCCTAAACCAATGGAAACCAAAACCTGTTTCATACAAATTTTGCACGCTTATTATTTAATACAAGGGGAAGACACCTAAAAACTTTTCAAAGTCCAAAATTTAATTAAACAGTCAGTTAATTAGGAATTAACCGAAACAGTTTTGCCGCAGTAACTTTGAAGTATATTGCCCGACAAAAAATATTTTTATACCATCTTAAACTTTAAAATTTTACCTTCTCAATGATACCAATTTTATTTCCTTGCAATGCTTTTTCAAATTTTATTAATTTTTTTTTAAATTGATGACTTGCAGACGATTTTGAAATAATACATTTTTATATACACTTCGTTGCTAGGAAACGGTCAGATTTGAACTAATTTCTTTTTATTTCTGTAAATATTTTAAATGAGAGATCACTATCAACTTTTAAAGACCCAGAAGTTAGTTAAAAGTTTGTTTAATTAAAAATTAAGCAAGAATTTTCGTTTCTCCGTGATATATTTCGAAAGTGTTATGTTATAATAATTATTTTATACTATATTAAAATTAAAAAAATAACTTTTCAGAGACACAAATTTCATTTGCGTTCAAATTATTGCTTTCATTTCAATAATTAAAACAAAATCAATTACGTACAAAATTCACAATTTGTAGCAATGTATTTTTTATTGTTAAAGAAAAAGAATACGTATGAAGAGCTGTTTCTAGAACATATAAACAAAATTCTGGAAGAATACTAAAGAAAAATTTAAAAGTAGACGATTCGTAATTTATATCAGGAACAATTATTGATCTGGGTTTTTTAACGCTTTTTATTAATGGAAATTTAACTATTTACTTAATTGACCCAAAGCATTCGTCAAAATCCTTCTTATCCTTTACTATTTATGAACAAAATATGAATTAAAAACGTTTCAGACGATAAAGGAATTTTTTGTATTATAATTTTCGGTACAAAAATAGTATTTTCAATAAAAATATTAGACATAAAATTATTTAAAAACCAAGCAACGCCGGGCATAACAGCTAGTATGAAATAAAAATTGTCAAAATCTGCCCAGTTGTTCAGATACTGGTCTTTTGGTCTTGCAATTTTTTTAAATGTATACACTTGCCGCCTTCAGTGATCAGCTGTTTGCCCGTAACATTAATAGTCTGTAGCTATGCTTGCAACTTGACAATCGTAGGGACTCAGGACTGTGCCAATGTTTTATTTTGCGATGTATTTCGAAAATGGAGGGTGGTAGATGACCCTTGATAATAATATCTAGATGTCATAAGCTGTCATATGAAATAAAAATTTCAGATAACGGTGCAGTGCTTGGGGCTGAGAGACTGTCTCATAGATTTTTTCCATACAGAATGTTTAGTGGAGAAGATAAAACATCTTATATGAGCAGAAAAAACAGAGCAACTTCATTTCAAGAAACTGTTGTAAAAATACTAAGAACCATTTAATTTTGAAAGGGGACTTCTACAGACTTGCAGAAATTATTTGTTTTTGCGTTTCTGATTCCTTGAAGGTAGTTACATCCTTTGGTGTGAACTTTGAAATTCTGTTATTCACAGTTAATCTGTAGTAAAACATCAAATTTTCCGTATGATGTTAGAAGGGGACTTCTGCACAGAAGAGTATCTTCAATTGAACCTGAAAAGGACTAAAATTCATTTACATCACTATTTTTACTATTAATATTTGTTTCTAAACCTGAATTATACTTAAACACAAACAAATTTTACATTTCATTACGTTTTATTTAAGTTTAAATTTATTTCCAAAAAAATTTTGAATTTCATATAAGTTTAATTGATATTTCTTGTTTTATAATTGTTTTTTTACGATTTTTTTTTAAATCTGAATTTTACAGAAAAAAAGTATCTTTTCAAGTTTAAATTTCCTGTGTAAATAAATAAACTTTCAATTTTATTTGAATTTAACTGATATTCTAGGCTTTATAATAATTTTCCCTAAATTTTTTGTTTTAAATCAGAATTTTACATGAAAAGGAATAACTTTGAAATTTATTTGGATTCTTTCAATTTTCATGCAAATAAATTAATTTTGAATTTTATTAGAGTTTCCTTGATATCCCTGGCTTCTAAATATTTTTCCACCAATTTTTTTCTGTTTTAAATCTGACTTTGACTTTACAACTTATAACTTTGAAATTGAATTTTATTTTCAGTCATTAAATTGAAATTTACTCGCAAATAAATAAATTCAGAATTTTAGTCAAGTTTCAGTAATATTCCTGCCTTTATAATATTTTATTCTCTAAAATTCTGAAACTTTTATACTGCTTAATGTTAAAAGGGGATTTCTGCAAAATTTAAATTTGAATTTTTAAAAAATTGAAAATTGTAGCATTTTTCGGTTGTCATAAATAGGTTCATTTTATAATGTGAAAAGTTTTAGATGGATCTAACAGATAGACCTAATTTACATACAATTCGTTTTTGTGCCCTCCTGTAAAGTTTTAAAAATATCAGAAGTCCCCTTATAAAATCAATCCATTCTAAAAGAATCCAACCAAGCAGACCTCAAGGGTCACCTGCTGGCATGGGTTCAAGAAATGGGAGCTTTCTCTGTAAGAAGCTTGACTTTCAGATAAAAAACTTCTCGTGACCCGAAAAATCCCAAGGGAAGTGAAATACATAGGAAAGATTGACCACAAAGCCTTTTCACAGATAGTAACAAATACGATAAAAAAATTTAGTTTAATACAGATTTTAAAAATAAAAATCTTTAACTATCGAGCATTAAAATTTCGTCTTAGTAACAGAAGATTAATAAAAGAAAAAATATTCAACTTACCTTCAGCCAACAGAAAAAAAAGTTTCACTCATAGAATAAATCCAAAATTTCCTGCCTAAATTCACAGAACTTTCTCCATCCCTGAATTTACCCACAAAGGCGAACTGTCTTAGACTTCTGCGCCATCTATTAATCGAAAATGAAGACAGAAGGAGAAAGAGAACTGAGAGAAACTCCAATGTGAAGAGATCGATTGGAGTTTCTCTCAGTTTAAAATCTAAACTACCTTCATAAATTAAACCTTCTAGGACACAATTATTAAAAGAGAAATCTTTATTATAAAATTATTAGCAGCCACTAAATATTGATTCCTATTGTTGCAATTTCTTAAAATTTTGAAGTAACTTTTAATTAAAGAGTGTAAACCTAATGCAACATAGCAATAGAAAGTAATTAGATAAAAGAATGTTGGTTTTTGCTAAAAATATCAAATCAAAATCTTATTCGTTGAATTATCCTTATTTGTTCCCCAACGTAAAATTTCAGAAAAATAGGACTAAATTTCCTTTGTGATGTGCTGTACAGGTTGTTATAATTACTACATTGGAAAATATTTCCTCAAATTTCCTAAAGCTTTTTTAGAAAAAATTGGGAAAGAGGATAATTTCCTAATTAACAACAACATTGAAGTTTTAAACTTCCTTAACAGAAACAAAATTTCGATTTCGAAAATCTGTTCACAAATCTGCCACACGAAAAATTAACAGAAGTTTGCTGTTTTATGTACGATGAATTTTTAAACGAATTTATAATAGAAGAACTAATTGCATTGAAATATGTAATTTCAATATAAAAGTTAACTACCTTTTTAATGGAATTAATTTAAAATTTTCAGTTTTCAACATAGAAAGATTAACTCATGAAGGATTTTTTGCTTTTAAACTGAGAGAAACTCCAATCGATCTCTTCACCTTGGAGTTTCTCTTAGTTCTTGTCATTATGACGGCATTTTAATTCTCTATGGCTAATGATTTTTATTCTTAAAATCTTTTTAAACTAAATTTTATTGGCGTATTTGTTACGATGTGTAAAAAAGTTTTGTGTTCAATCCTTCTTTTGTCTTTCTCTTCTTCGGATGCTTCGGTTGACAAGAATTGGTTTTGGACAAAAGTCAAGTTTCTTACAGAACAATTCCCATTTTTTGAACCCATGCCGGCAGGTGATCCTTGACAATGACTGCGTGGTTGTAATCTTTTATTATTTTTACAACAGTTTCTTCAAAATGAGTTGCTTTGTTTTTCTGCTCATATAAATGTTTTATCTACTTTTGTTTTTCGTTTGCAGCAGCATTTTGCGCGCTACGGAGACAATGTAATAAATTTTATTCTTTATATTTAGTGCAGAATACTTTTTTTGGTTTTCTCCAAAATTCTGGTTGGTAGGGGGCAGGTAACCATCGATGACCTATCTGGATGTCATAAGCTTCCATATCAAATAAAATTTATCGAAACTGGTCCAGTGCTTGGTGCTGGTTGACTGCTCCTCTGGTATTGACAATTCTTTCAAATATCGTTGCTTAACAAGCAACACCACCAATCTCAATTTTTTGAAATTTCAAGGGGGGGAAAATGAATTTTTCGCAACTAATACTAAATATTTCTGAATTTGTTTTACATGTGATATGAATATGAGACCGTATGGTCGTGCCAGATGTGAAAAAAAATCATAAATATTTGTTGCGAAAAATTCAATTTTCCGTCCTTTTAGAATTTTTAAAATATTGTGATAGGTGGTGTTGCTTGTTAAGCGAAGATATGTAGATATGCATTTATAAGTTTAAAAATAAGTTAATAAATATTTTAACTTTTTCTGCTATTATATTATTTTGTTATGAGATTTAATAATATGCATTTTTTCCGATTTCAGTGTGGTTCACATTATTTGCTACAAGATTTATGTTCATAATTCTTCATTTTCTATTATTGCTTGTCGTTCCGCCAGACAATTCTAACTGCTCCAACATTATACAATTAGCTAATTCTTCCAAATAATTTATTATTCTAATTTAATTCGGTAATTAGTATTCAATTACATTTAACTAAATATAAAATTAATTATTATGCGTTATTTTAATGTTACCTGAATTAGAGAAATTTTGCTTGCCCCCCCCGTCGGAAATGTCTTGTCCACCCTATCGAAAAATATCTGCCGCCTTCTCTGAGCTTCTGCAATTACCGTACATTGCCACTACAATCACTTATAAAAACAGTATTGCAATCATTACTTCTTCCCCGAGATAAAGACGATAACCATAGAGAAGAAGAATCAGATGTCTCACTCCGCAATTTCTTCAGCGCCCCCACTCGCGAAGTCGTGAACTAGAAACAGAAACAATAACAAAAACTGAACGCCATATTGCCTTTGGACATTGATCGTGGCCGGCTTCGTTGTTCTATGCCATAGAGACAAGCTTAATTATTATTTTTTCTTAGATTTATTTAGCTTAGAATTATTATTATGCTTAAATTTTTATGATATTTGTTTTCATTTCTGTGTGTACTATTTTCTGTATTTTTCAGGACCGGCGACATGGATGTGAACGCCGAAAATGAAATTCAGCAAGAGGACATGTTCAGTGTGCGAAACTCCTGGATCGAAGTTATTCCGTATTCCATCAAATGAGAACGTGTAAGTTTAAGAGGGTTTAAAAATTTTTATTTAGTATTTATTGAACGAAAAAAATTCGAATAAATTAATATTAGGAAACATGTTTCTTATTTGTATAGAGAATATTACTTTCGGTTTTGGTGTAGAATTAATGTGGTATTTTATTTTTATTAATTATTCTTAATTCAGCTACCATTTTTAAGTGTTTTCATCGTATGAAATACTTTTTTCATGTTATTATATTCTTTGGGTTTTATTAAATTACTGTAACTGGATATTTTGATAGATTTATTCCGAAGCTCGGAAACGGAAGTTAAATATACCCTACCTTGTATTATTCTTTTTAATGTGTAAAGTGTGTTTTAATTCAAAAATTATATAAATTTCGTCTTGTTTCTGAAACAAGCATATTGCTTGTATGAAATAATGCATTCGCATACTAATTATTTCTTTTAAAAATTTCTGTATTTTGAGATTTATTTTGGTGTGATTTGATTTGGAAGTAATTTTTTTTGCACTATAGATGCTATTATTTTACAGGCATAAAAATGGTTTTCAGTGTTAAAATGGGATGTGCCACCAGAGCAATTAAAATATGTCTTGGACAATGCAAGAGTGTGTGATCGACATTTCTCAGAGTAGTGCTTTACTAGTTCTCTCAGGCAAAACTTAATAAAGTTCGCTTGCCCATTTACCATTAGAGAAGATATACAATCTACATCAAGTGACACTCTTTCTGCTCTGCCTTCAGCAGCATTTCAATGTACAAATGTTGAAGTTTGTGAGGCTAAACCTTTATGTTCAAAAAGTATGGATGCAGAACCTTCATTCTCAGAAAGTATTATGGATTCAGAACCTTCATTCTCAGAAAGTATTATGGATGCAGAACCTTCTTGTTCAGAAAGTATGGATGCAGAACCTTCTATCTCAGAAAGTATTATGGATGCAGAACCTTCAATCTCAGAAAGTATTATGGATGCAGAACCTTCTTGTTCAGAAAGTTTTGTGTCTTCTCCAACATCTTCCCATAACACCAGTGCTCATCTAGCACCAGTGCAGGTAACTCCTAAAACTAAGAAAATTAAAAATCTACGTTCCAGTGTTTCAAAGTTAAAAAAAAGTTATATGAAAAACGGACCTCATCTCGTTTCTTGGGACAACTGCAAGCCAAATTGGCTGACAAACCTCATTTATATAACTTTGCAACATCTCAACTAAGAATGCAATGTAAGGATAGCAAAGGAAGACGTTGGTCTGCAAAGGAAAAGACATTTGCTCTTCAGATATATTTACACAGTCCCAGCGCGTACCAACTTCTCAGAAAGTACTTTGCATTTCCAAGTAAAGCAACATTACACAGGTAAAATATTCATGTTTTCTAAATTTGGAATTAATTATTTTGCTGAGTACAGTATTTCTGGGTATTTAAATTAACATTATGCCCATTTAAAATAACTAGTACAATACAAGATTAATACTCATATTTAAATATTTTTTACCAAATGTTTTTCAATCGTTTATTTCATCTGTATAAAGAGATATTTTTCTAAATTTTCTGGATACCTGAGTTTTAAATAATCTAACCATTAAATATTTCTGGTTTGTTAACTATGTTTATTATTGATTGCATTCATTATAAGTAATGAAATTCCATTGTTTTTATTTTAGAATACAGTATTTGTCTGATATACAAGTGCATATTATTTCTTACTTTTCTGGATACATAGGTTCAATTTAATCTAACCATTATATACTTCTGATTTCTTATGTTTTTATTGTGATTGCATTCATTATAAATAATGAAATTACAGTGGTTTTAACTCTAGAATACAGTATTTGTCTGATATGCAAGTGCATATTATTTCAAACTTTTCAGGATACATAAATTGAATATAATCTAACTATTATATAGGGTAGATGCTCCAGTTTTGGCCACATTGGATCTGTTTTTCCAATAATTCCAATTAACCAGTAATTTCAAATTAACTAATAAGAAGCATTCCAATACTTTAAACAATCCTTATTTTACTATTTTCAATCTGATTGGTTCATTTTTCGCGAACATATGACTTGAAAAAAAATTAAATGCAGGATCATGTATTGTATACTCATAACTGTTAAGGTTTTTGTTAAAGAACAAGTATTTGCAGTTTTTCATCACAAAGCTCTTAGAATTAAATGATTAATCTAAAACTGATTACCCTTAAGGTTTATGAGGAAAGCTTTCTTTTTATTCTGATTTCATATCAAAATTAATTATTTTTAAGAATAAATGGGTGGTTGCCAAAACTGGTACTTTAAATTTACTATATGTGCCAGTTTTGGCCATGCAGGTGGCCAAAAGTGTAACACTACATGTTCCAGTTTTGGCCATATAACTTCATTATTGTGTCTTTAGCCATTACATAAATTTAAGAATATCTGGATGAAATAAAATCAACTAATTTAGTTTTGTTTCTAAAATAAAAGCAACTAACTTAATTTTATTTCTAAAATAAAAGCAACTGATTTAGTTTTGCTTCTAAAATAATAAGTAACTGATATAGCTTTGTTTCTGAAAGAAAAGTAAAATTTAATTTTGTTTATAAAATAAAAGAAACTGATTTAGTTTTGTTTGTTTTCATTTTACATACTAATGGCTCCAATTAAAAGTAAGAAGGCAGGTAGCATTTCCATAAAATAATATTACATTCTTGTGGTTTAGAAGTAGTTTCTATTGTTTGTGACCAAGGTCAGTAACTTTTTATCATCTTTAATAATTATATCTTAATAAAAATTTATAGTAACCTACTCTTTTATTGCAAAATATACTGAATGAATTAAGAATCTCTCAGTCTAACTACTTTACTAATTTCTTAGTACCAAATGGGATAAGTTTTTCAGGACATTGATTCTATGTTGTCTTTCCCTGCTTTGTATTAAGTACAATCATGTTGAATTTCCAGGTCCAACTAACCAAAGCTTCTTCAGGGAATTAAATGTGAGCAAAGACAAATCTTTTTTTTTTGCACAACTCAAAGAAAATTTTCGCTATGTTCGACCCCCCTCCCCTCATCTTTTAAAGTCTGTCAGGAATAACTTAAAGAATCATGGCATCTTCTTTGAAGACAAGGCGGCTTCAATTAAACGAAGGACTTGCTTTGCTCTTTGGAGTCACATTGAAAAACTTTACGAGATGGATTCAAAAAAGGTAAGAATAAATTTAATGAAGTCTTTTGTTAAGAAAAATTATTAGTGAGCCAAAAGATGGAAATTTTGTATTTTTAATTTTTAAGTCTTTGATTTATAAAAAAAGTATGGACTTGCAATCAATGTTTGTGAATGCTACTACCATAGGTGGTACTACGTATAAGAATCATTATTTAAATTATAGCCTTAACTGTTAGTCAAGTTATGCAAATATAACATTAGTGTATTATCACCAGAATTAATTTTTAAAACTCTTTGCATATCAAGAAGCGAGAGAAAAAGAAATCAGTTTCCAATTTAAATCTTTACAAGCATAAAGCAAGTCAAGTTAAATAAAATAATATTTTTTAAACCAATATTGTTACATATAATTTACTTTTATATCAATTGCAATCTATTTTTTAGAATATGTCTGCCTGCCGAAGATGAACAAAGAGACACATAGAAGTGTTGGGCGCAAAAAAATTGAACGTGAAACTTGCAGCTCAGATAAGGAAAGCCATTTTAACTATTTTAATTTTTTTCTTTTTTATTTACAGTTGCTTCATAACATCTGTTTTAAAATCCTCCATATTAGCTATTTGAGCGTATACTAATGAATTATTTTAAAAATGATTGTTTGGGGTTTTTTTGTATATTTAATATTGATATTCTCCTAGTATATATATATATAATCTTAAATTTTAATCAATTCATAACTCAATTGAATTTTTAAGATGAAGAGTTTCTTTAATTCCATAACAGATAATACATTAAAAGAGACCATATAAAGTAATATGAGCTAAGTAGGAAATTAAGAAATTGCTAATCAGTGAATTTCTTTTAAATTATTATTTATGGATTAATAGCTATTAAAGTGACTTATTTATTCATATTAATTAAGAATGATAATTGAGTGATGATTTTTATAAAAGAATGTAAATGTTACATGAATTGATCCCATTCAAATTGTTTATTCCCTTTAGGTGCTAAGTCACTCGGTTGTTGCTGCATTAAATTTATATGTCAAAGCAACATATATAGACAGTAAAGCCTCCGAGACTTCCGAATTTGTCTATAAAATGGACAAAATATTCGACAGTGTAAATTATAGAAGTCTGAAGCATCAGAAGAAGGAAATGTGTGCAGTTACAGAAAATAGCGGCCATGTAGAATTATGGAAGAAAACTATACCTTGGATAGAAAAGTGGCACATTCGTTCAAGTAAAACAGGCAGGAAAATTTATGCAGCTTGCAAGAATGGCTGGTTAATAACTCTGAATGCATTCATAGGAATTTCTGAAATTCTGTTAAAGAAAATTAAATTCATTCTTACTAGTCGATTTAGCCAAGATGCCCTGGAGAACACATTTTCAACTCTTAGACGACGAGGAGGGTTTAGGGACAATCCAGATGCATATGAATGTCGCCCCACAATTCAGAAAGTTATTACCTCTAACTTTTTAAAACAATCCAGGGGCAAAAATTGTCAGGACGATGAGGCATATAGCCTCATTGATTTCACGTGCTTCAATAAAAAAGAATTGTTAGACATTATAAGCTCTGAAGACTGTGCAGCAGCAAATGTACAACGTGATGTAGACATCTTAAATTTAAATACCTTAGATAGTGTTGAAGAAAATGTATTATCTTACGTATCTGGATATTTTGTTAAAAATATTTGTTATTGAATGAATGTATTGAATATCAAAAGTTAATGGTAGATGAGGATAAAATCTTAGACAATCATACAGTTTTTTTGGATTTTAAAGAATATGATATCAATAAATCTGGCTTAAAATGGCCAGCAAATAATTTGTTTCCATATTTTGTTATTTTACATGAAGGTTTTTCATCTAATTTCAATTTATTTTTCCACAAAAATAGCATAAGCCAAAAATTCAATGCTGTTTTAAGCAAAGTTAATTTAGAGTTTTTCAATGATCATATAGAGCACAAAGAGAAAGAACATTTTTTTATTTCCTCTTTTGTTAGAATAATGAATAGACATAAAATAAAAATGAAGAACAATGATTTCATACACGAAACAAAATCTAGAAAGAAGTTAAAATATGTTTCCAATTTGTAATTGCTTATTTTTTTATGATTTTATTATATTTTAGCTTGCAAATGTATTTGAGAAGAAAAATCTGTACGCTGTTAAATGAAAAATTATTACTTCTTAATAGAACATTTACCAATGCTGGGCAGAATGAGCGAAGTGCGTCGGAAGTTTAAACTCCTGGTAGGGCCACCCTAGGCGTGGAGATCATTACATTATGTCCAGCTATGGTTTTTCTTGTATCACTCTCTTATATTCATTATTTTTAAACTATATATAATAAATTACTGATTTTTAGGCAGTATTTGCTGGAAATGTCATGTATCTGCAATGTTTTATAACTCATTATGCTTGTTCAATAAAATGTGATATTATTTTGAAAATTTCGCTTTTATTTTAACAACTTGTTTCCATACTAAATACAGGAATTTAATTTGTTTTGAATTGTTGGAAAAAATCTGAAAATCAACTTAACAAATTAATTTTATGTTCGAAAATTACATTCTATCCACTTTCCGCATATGGAATAAGAATAAATGGGCACTTCATAAAAAATAATTTATTGTTGAAGTCTTAATATATTCTGAAAGAGATAGCATAATAATAACCTAATTAAAAAATTGATTTATTGCATAGTTAAAAAAAGAAAATGAATTTTCTATATGGAAAATACATTCTATCAATTTTATTCATCTTGAATAAGAATGAATGTGAATTTCTTAAAATTTCATTTATTGTTGAAATTTAAGAATATTCTTAAAGATTCAGTGTAATATTAATTGAAGGAACATGAAATAATTTCCTGCAGTTTAAAAAAATCGAATGAATTTTCTGTATGGAAATAACATCAATTTTTGTATCTCGAATAAAAATTAAGGCAAATTTATTAAATATCAATTTATTTTGAAGTTTTAATGTATTCTGAAAGAGACAGTATATTAACTTAATCAACAAAAATTACTTTCCTGCAGTTAAAAAAATTATGACCAGAAAGAACTTTCCCGATGAAGAATAAATGTTATTTAATAATTTGAAAAATACTTTATACTTCTTAAATTATTCATTCACATTTTTTTAAATTATTGAAGGTCTACAAGAGACGAATGAATTTTTTTATTAATGTTCTGTATTTATTTTTAATTTCTGTATTAAAGAATAGCTCAGTAAAGTGAGAAAAACGTTATTTTAAAATTAGATGATTTAGGTTTTAAAATTAACAATGTATCAAAATAAATTAGTTATTCTTAAATTTAATAATCGCCGAAAAACGGGCCTAAAAGTACAATAAATACTTTATAACTGCTTACAACTTTGTCATGACGATAAGGATTGGTTTCGTTTAATTTCACGTAGCAGTAACGTCACGCTGACGTATTCTGGTTAGTTTCCTAGTCCGCGATAGGTGGCGTACTGTCTATGTGAAGGGTAATGTTAAAAAAGTTGTCATTAGGGTGTATGGGAGTGAGACCTCTGATTCTTCTCTGTGACGATAACTTATAAATTGATTGTGCTATCATACACCGCTTCTTATATTTAAAATCAGCGTTTTACAAAACGGTTTGATTTGACCAACACTAGAACGAGGTTTAATTTTTTTTTCTAAAAATAAATAAGATTCTTTGCTTTAGAAATAATGGTAGTACTTTGAAACTATTTGAATTATTAATGTTTAAACCTTTTGTTATTAATCTTGCTTTTATTACCTAAAGCCTCGAAATCAAAATGTTTCATCTGAAATAGCACCTAATCAGAGAAAATTAATTTTTCTAGAGTTTTGTTTATTTAATCAGTTCAAATTTCATATGATATTACCAACGTGCTGACAAAAATGTGAATTAAAAAACAATCAATTATTTTCTATAGAATGAATTATAAAATTTTCAATAAGTGCTATCTATATCTATATAAAAATCTGTATTAAAAATATGGATTCTTAATTAGTAGAAAACTTATATACTAATTTTAATAGATTATAATATACATGAAAGGTTAATAGATTAGAATATACATGAAAAGTTAATAGATTAGAATATACATGAAAAGTTAATAGATTAGAATATACATGAAAAGTTAATAGATTAGAATATACATGAAATGTTTATAGATTAGAATATGAACTAATAAGGCCAATGAAGAAATGATGCTTAAAACCCTCTGAGCGCCCAATTATTTTGAACATTTAGCTGTCAGGTTAGACAACAAAGCTTTTAAAATGAATGAATAAATCTTTTCTGCATTTAGTTATATCTCTGAATTCTTAAGAATACTTTATCCATTATTTTTTTAAAAAAAATATGCATACAAATACGAGCTATCTGCTTTTGAACATAAGGTGGAAAACGTAAAAAGACTTTTGAGTCGCTCGGAGTGTTAAAATAGATTTGAAATTCATAGAGATAAAATTTGTATAATAATATTGATTTTTCTGTAACTTTTTCAAATATATATAATTCCTTATACTTATAAAATGTTTAGAAATATCTTTGCACAAATTAATAATTGCAAACAACTTCAATACTCTAAATATACAGAATACTAATATACGAGCAATCTCCTCAAAATAAAAATGTTCTGAAAATGTCGAAATTTTACAATAAGTTAGGAAAAAATAGATTTAAATACTGTATAATTAATTATCGGCGGTTGAGTTCTTATTTTGCAAAGAATTTGATTAAATGTGACTGCGCTCCAAAAGAATATTAATGCAGGACCAGAAAATATGTTAAGTAATATTTTCTGATTATGTATGAATAATTACGGGACAGAATCGAAAAGAACATTTAATTAGTCATGTTACAAATACACTCGTGTAAAGCAAGATATATAAAAGATTATTTTTAAGTTAATGAACTTAATCGTTATATACGAGGAATCTTGCATGAACAAAAACATTAATTAGGCTTAAATAATTTACCACTCCGATATAATTGAACCTCGTGGTATCTTGTTATAGTAAAGATAGTCGTTGTTTATAATTTTGTATAATAGGGAAGCAAACTTTTTTTTAGGACCCGCTAAAGTTAGTGTAGAATAAAACCAATTTTTCTTTTTGCTTTCGTTCAAGGTCTGCCTGAAAAGGAAGCTCTCTCAGCGTTATTGCAATGTGTTTGATTATTTTGTTTTATGAATCTGGATTTTTTCCGAAAAATAATATCTTTATTTATTTTCAAATTATAGGAAAGGTGATGCATATTCAACACGAAGTGTTTAGGACCCTCCTGAGCAAAAATATAGGCTGGACAAAAAATGTACCGATAATCTTCTGAGTATATTCTTTATATTGTAGGATAAAAATCTGCATGTTGGTGCAGTTAGTCCAAACTCAGACGCACACAGTTCTACAATTCTGCTGATAAAAGAGTTTTGCCAAATTAAAGAAGTCTAATTAGTTGCAATTTGACTTATTTTATTCACATGAAAAAGGACGGATGGCCAGATCGATACACTTCCCTCTGACGGACTTCGTCCGTCGAAATTTGACACAGATCCCGTTTCAGAATAAAAACAACTTACGAAATTTATTTATTGAGCTCTCTCCGTTCTGTGCCATCATGCTCAGAGACTGGTGGATGTTATTCCCAAAATGATTCTCGGACTTCAAGAATTCGCATTCTTTAACAATTACAATACTTTCTATTTGGTACTTCTTTTATCAAATCAAAGACAACGTGACGCCACTACACCGCGTTAGGTGTCATATTGATGGTGTTATATAAAAGTGCCGCGTGTCAAAAACCACATACAGCATATCATTGGAAATTTTGATGTAAAAGTTGGAAGCACAAGCGACAAGTGGCATTTTATGACAGCATTTAAAAATTGTGAGGAAGTGTAGCTAGCACAATCAGCTGTGTTTCATCAATAAAATGTTTTGGAAACTTTATCACGCAACATTTTCATATAACACTAACGATACATTATTCGAATGACATTTAATACGTAACTGTGACGCTACGTGAACTGATTCCATCACTTTGTTTGATGGGTATATTGCACAACTGTTTAAAGTTGCTTACTTGATTACTCAATCAATATTACTAAATAAATTATAATATAATTAATTTTGTGTACTATCTTATTGTATGCATGTTCAATTCATTCAGGTGACTTTACAGTCACAAAAAATACGTAATTGAGCATGTCATACAACACCATGGCATTAGGGCCGGATTTCGGCATTTCTACGCCCTAGGCCAAAGTGTATTCTGCTTCCTCTCTCAAAAAAGATTATACATAATTTTCAATTAAATATACAATAGTTTTTTTCTGAAACATATAAGTACTTAATACCACAACCACATTAGTTTTTTAATTCGAAATTACATTAGTTATGAAATAACATAATAATAACGCTTGCAAAAATACTCCTTTAAATTTCTTGGAACCTATTTGAACTTCTTCGTTCGTACTTTTGTCCGTGAATACGTTTGAAGGGTCACTGAATTGGATATATCTTATTAAATATCTTTCCACGTAAAGAAGTGCAAGGGACGATTAGGTCCACAGAAAACAAAACTGTATAGTTCATTTTATGGTGACACAAATATAAAGCGTCGTTTTATGAGACTTTTGAAATAATTCCTAAAATATATAAATTTTGGATGTTATTTCTTCTGTATATGCGCTCCTCACGATTGAATTGGCCCTATGGGGCTGGAATTACCCTATGGGAATCTGGCCGTATGTGGCAGCTTACACATACGCTGTTTTATGTAATAGTGATCGTGAAGCGGAGTTTCTCGATTCAGCAAGAAACCAATTCTTAATTATAGGCAAGTTTGACACGATAAATGGATTTATTTTTTCCGTTTCAAAATGACTAGACAGATAGATGATGATGAAAAGAAATTTAAGATTTTTTGTGGATATAAAAGTGCAAAACCACTGGAAAACTAATTAAATAATTAAAATGCATAATTTTTTCATATATCAAGTGACGAAGCGTGTATTTCTTAACCTCAGGAACCCATTTAAGCATACTTAACTTTTTCTCACAATCATTTCATATGGTGGGGAATTAATGATGGTCTGCCAGGTGCATTTCAAATTTACAAGGCACATCTAATATATACTACATATTCAAGCTTATTTTATTCATATTAATGAAATTAATTTAATAAAAGGATTTTTATTTAAACTCTGGAATTATTTACAGGATTTACTGCTATGAATAAAAGAAGTGAATTTTTGTTTACTTTGAAAAACATATTAAAGATTGGAAAAACATTGCTAAAATAAAAAATGGTTTTAAAATTCTAAATTTGCAAAGAATTTCAAAACTATGTTTAAAATAATTTTTACTATTTGACTTTCAAAAAATAACCAAGAAAGATGGTAGAAACTACCTGCAAAAATTAAATTGTTAGTTATTTAATTTTCATTTTCTAGTGTCATAAAATATAATCAGCTCGAGACTCTTACTTGGGCGTCGTCTCCGTGAAAATCGATAGCCACCTTGGCTGGATAACTAGGAGACTGGAAGCATCTATGAATTCTTCAGATTATTTCTCAGATAGTGAGCGTCAATACCTCACATGAATTACTACCTTAGTACCCAATAACTCTTTGGAAGTTATTTGGCTGTTTGACGCGTAGATCCCTCAAATTTCTATTTCCGCATCGGACTTTGAACTCGCCCTGAGTTGACTTTGAACTTTATCATTTTATATCGATTAAAATCTGATTACACTGAAGACTCACATCTATAACTGTGTTAAGATCCAGTTTTGAACTTTTGCTTGACTCTCGCCATCTCATCCTGAGTTACAGATTTTTGATGTGTTATTTTGTCATTTCTTGTAAAAGTTCCACAAGAAAGTCTTTTAAATTAATATCCATGCTGTGTCTTGTGATATCTAATCAGACCCCAGTATCACTGGGCTAAGACCTTACACTACTCTATAAGTAAATACAATGTCATTCATGGGGTCATGTTCATTTTTAGATTCACACAAACTCAATATTTTTTACATTCAGCACCTAATTTTGAATGCATATCCAGATTATATAGATTAAATTAGCTCGAGAACATAGAACATTTTTTTTAAATTTTGAATAAAGGGTTGATGAGTTTTTAATAACTGGAATTTTGAATTCCTAAAGTTAAATCACCATTTCCGTTTCTTCAATATATTTCAAAATACCATTAATCTTCAGCAATAATTCATTTTTTATATTAAAATGCTTGAAAAACAAGTCAAAAGTTATGCATTTTTTTAAAAAAATGAAAGTATATTTTATAATTTTTAAACTTATAGTTAAACATTTTTGAATAGAAACACTAAAAAGTTGTATGTCAATCGAAAAAACATGACCTATAACCTCTATGTTCGAAAATTAAACCATTTCCGTAAAGTAGTTTTTACTTTCTCGTATACGAAGTATACAGGAAGAAAGTATTGTAATCGTCAAAAAATTCAAACTTGAGATTTTATTTATATGAATCTTCACGTTTTAGACCTTCCTGAGTCCAAAAAACACAATTTTAGAATTATGTCTGTCTGTGTGTCTCTGAACACGATAGGTCAAAAACTATTAAAGCTAGAATAATGAAATTTGGTATGTGATATTTACACCTAATTTGTAGGTTCCAAGCAATTTTTGGTCAAAATACGTCAACAGGAAGTGAGTCTGTCTCTCTGTCCCTGTTAATGTGAACACGATAACTCAGAAACCTAAACAGCTGGATTGATAAAATTTGGAACACAGATTTATTATAAGAAATGTAGGTCCGTATCAAAATTTAGGCCTAATCCATTGAGGGGTTGTCTGTCTGCATAATAACATACTTGTGTGTACGATAACTCATGAACACAAAGACTTAGGTAAGTGAAATTTGGTGTGTGGTCTTCTAACCTTAATTGTAGACCCGTGTCCAATTTTGGTTTCAATCCGTTGAAACAAAGGCGTTCAAATTGCATATCCTACTATGACACAAAAATACGCGCCATATCGTGCATCGGCGCACGACCTTCTTAAACTTGGGACTATTTTACTGACTTGACGAATTTTATCTCGCTTGCATTTCTTGACCCTTTCATATTGCAGCGTTCTGCGAAGGCAATATCAATATCAAGAATATATCGTGGACTCCGAATTTTTAGGCGGGGGGGTGGTCGAGTTGGACACCTTGTTTAGAATGCACATGAGAAAGCTTAGGAGAGACCACTCCTGCTGGTGAAGATATGCAGCAATAATCAAAAGCTTTCAGAAGAGCCTCATTTTCGCTTTCTTAAGGGGCACCTTAACTTTACAAACGAACTGGCTGGCAGGAAAAATATCTCTGAAATCAAACAGAAAATAAAGCGCGTCTCCGATATTGCTTTACAATAATAAAAAATGTTTTTTTTTAAATAAGTGCAAAGTTGAATTAGAAAATAGAAAAAAAAAATCGATATACATGTAACAGATTCTACCCCTATTACAATTTAAGAGGCATTACCTTTAAACCATTAAATGAAAAATGACAGCCGTTTATGGTTGTAGAAATGTTTTATAAGATTCTAAATTGATAAAAATGCAAAGAAGCGAAATTCTGTATGCAGTATGAATTTATATATTATTAAGTGGATGAATAATTATAACATTATTCAATGAAATACTATAATAACTCCTAGTGTATAGATACATCATATTCACTGCAGACATGATATTCCTTTACAATTCTAAAATCCTTCATTAAACCTTATTTAGTCGTAATGTTTTGTATAACTTTCTCAGGAATTTTGGCATGAAAGTCCTCAGATCCACAAATACAGAATGATATCGCCCTAAATAAACTTCCATCACCTACAATAGGTATTTTACAATTCTTTCGACACTCCACTTTGATATAAATTTGGACTTTTTTGGAAATATTGGGCTTATAGATGAAAACAAAAAGTCATCGAAAATTTAAATGTTCATTCTAGAAAAAAAATTCATTCACTCATTTAGGAAGGATGTATTCCGTAATGGTTTTTTAACACCAACTAATTTTCTTGTTGCCATTCTAATAAAAATAAATTGAAAGAAAAATCGTTTGATATTGATTTTAAATTAAATATCAACTAAAACAAAGATAATAATAATTATATATATGTCTTAACAAAATCACCTGCTATTAAAACCAAATTATACAGATGTCTTAGGAAAATCCTTTCCTTATAAAGTTAAATTAAAATGGAATGAAAGGCAACATAACTGAATACAAAAAAATATTTAAAACTTAAGAAAATGATGCAGAACATTCTGATTCGTTAGTTATTTGAAGTGGCGTAATAAATTGGCGAAATCAGTCCTGCTTACAAGGCTCAGGATTATAACAGTTAAATGTAAACAGACCGCCGTACAAAATTTAAGTCTGTTTAGTTGCACGTTTTTTCAACCGCCGCTTAGATTTATAATGGAGCTGCAAAATATAATTAGAAATGCTCGGAAGAGGGCTCTCCGAGTCACCGAAATCGCAATTCAGTCAGAGGAAAGGATATCTAAAAGAAATACTGTTCACAGA
>BGPR01021156.1:0-10848 GCA_013235015.1 Araneus ventricosus
CGCAACCAGTCTGTCACAGTTCGACAGAAACATTTTCTTGCCATTGAAGAAATAAGACCAGGCATGTTCAATTACTAACACAGAAAATGGCTGCTAAAGGAATTAAAACGAGAGTTGCTACAGGGGATGCTGGTACTTATAGTGTGAGATCTGGATTAAAGAAAGCAACTTCTCATCCCAAGGCAAAGACGTAGACCTAGTCGTGTTACTGATTGCTTTGGCACCACCAGAAAGTAACATTTATTTTATGAAGCCTGGCAAGGATAAAGTAGAAGCTAAATTATTTTTTACAAGAAAGCTGCAGAAAGAACTTTCTTTTGCCCAAACCATACTCCTTTCCCATGCATTCCGTGGCTGCGACATTACACCAGATATTTATAAAAAAAAAGCAAAGCACTATAGTTGCATTGTTTAAAAATAAACTGAGCCAGATGAAAACATTGCTGACATCTTTTATAACCCCTCATCAACACAACAAATGATATCTCACAAGCCAGTGAGAAGGTGTTCCCAGTATAAAGTCGTTGCTGATGAGCATAATCTGAATGGCCATAGATATGTAGCATTTCTCAAATCATCAGAGCTGATCTTTCCTCAATTTAACTCAGAATACTAACATTTTCATTCACTTATTGTAATTATGTACTTGTTCAAACTTCTATAATAGTCTAAACTATTCATCCTAAGAACAATGCGTAGGACTATTTTTATAGGAACTTTAATTTAGTTTATTTTCACACTGAAGTTTTTTTCGCTAGGATCCATAATTTACGAGATATTTAAGAAAAACTGAGAAATTCCCTCTTTCACACACACCCCGTACCCCCTGAGCTCCCTCCACCAGCGGGGACTTTTAGTATGTCGTTTAGGACACTACCCCCAACAACTGTGCCGAATTTCAAAACTACACCATTTTTTTTTTTTTTTTCTTTTCGTCGATTTTTGGCCTTCGTTGACTGGACTACTCGTCCGAATGCATATTTACAAACCTTACCCTGATAGAACTGAGGCAGGAAATCGGATAATATGATTGGCTCGCTTCGTCCAGAGCCGATGACGTCGTTCTTTGCTCTCTGAAAATATAACAAAACAAGCCATTGAATGCGGACTTTGAATTAGTTTAGGTTTCCGTTGCTTGGACTTCGAGAATTTTGATCTTCTGAAGATACATTACACGAAGGTACATTTATCTTGAAATTTTACTGAATTTATATGAAAGAAATACACATTCGTTTGTATTGTACAATATGATTTGAAAAATTAAAATGGATTTTAGCAATTGAATGTAATACTTAAATGTACTACAGAGTGGACAAAATCTCCCATTACCAATATTCAAACTGTGAAAATCGGATATTAGTGCTAAGTTTAGCTAATTAATTTTTACAATGCACATAAATTCAATCGTTTTGCTATTATTTGGCATTAATTACAGTTAGATTAATTGATTTTGAAACATCAAATTAAATATTTTCACTGGAGTGACGTCAAAAAAAAAAAAAAATCAACAACATTTGTCTAACCTGTTAGTTAATATCCTTCAAACAAAGCTGTTATCATTAGACTTTTCGTTAGCATAATTTCTTACAGTGTGAGATGTTTTATTTTTTATGATATTTTTAAAAAAATAATTTCATTTTTAAAAATATTACAACCCACGGAAGAATGTTTTCTGTACTGAACTGTGGGAAAACGGAGAAAAGTAGGAAGACTCTTGTTTTGTTATGATTGCCGCTTCCGTTTGTTACGTGCGAGAGCTGAAAACGACGTCATTGCCCCTCGTAGCCAATGATATTGACTGATTTCCTGCGTCAGTTCTATCAGGGTAGGGTTTGTAAATATGCCGTCCGAATACCAGAAGCGGACCGAAGTAACTTAACCAACCGGCAAGACAACAATATGGCGCCCCCAACAAACGAATTTTTTAAAAATTATATATTGTCTGTATTCCAAATGTGAAGCTTTTACTGAGAAATATACATTTTTATCTGCAAACATATAATATTTTGGTGCGAATTTTTAAACTTCAGCTGTGTTTGAGATTATATAGTGGTCTTATTGAAACTAAAATAATATATTCAACAAATTTGAATAAAATATTATTTTATTTCTCAAGTCTATTAAACCATTTTTTTTTCACACTCCCGCTTTGGCGCCAATCTGGACTTGGCGCCAAGGGCAGTTGCCGGTTTGCCCGAGCCTCGAATACAGCCAGGCCCGGTTCTAGAGACGAAGCCGCTATCCTGCCATTTAATTTCAGTCGCCTCCTTACTCTATAATACCGTCAA
This sequence comes from Araneus ventricosus, assembly GCA_013235015.1. Lineage (NCBI taxonomy): Eukaryota > Metazoa > Arthropoda > Arachnida > Araneae > Araneidae > Araneus > Araneus ventricosus. Next base: position 2,289 of record BGPR01021156.1, read on the forward strand.
TCGTTTTCTAAATCAGTATATTTAACCCTTAAAAGCACAATTTTTAAAAAATTGATTCTAAAATTGTTTTTTTTTTTTTTGTACTTTCATTTCTTGAATAAAGCATGGGAAAAATGCTTTAAAAAATGCTATTTTTTTAAGCATAGTTTACGGCCAAAAAACAGTTTGTTACCAACTGACAACACTTGGCTTTATTTCAGAAAAAAATTTCATCGATAAAATTCTTTAATGCCAAACACAGATGAATTTTGATAAATAATAATACTTTTTTTCTTTACTCTCTAATGAATTTTACATGGTAATTTTTTAACGTTTTTTAGGGTTAACTCTTTTCCTACAGTTCAGTTCAGCATAGAAAACAATCTTCCGTGGGTTGTAACATTTTTAACAAATGAAATTATTTAAAATAATATCATAAAAAATAAAATAATCCACACTGTAGGAAATATACTAACAAAAAGGCTAATGATAATAACTTTGTTTGAAGGACATTAATCGAAAAGTTAGGCAACTTTTTTTTTTATATGTGTGTGTGAACATTTTGATCAATTTCACCATCTACTTCAAACTCATGATAGATTATTTTTAATGTCGGGTAGATAAACTGTTGCACTATATTACATTTTACATCCCTGTACTTTATAATATCATCCTTTCTCATTGTTTGTATCTATACATTTACTGTTCCAATCCACTGTTATAACAGGCCACTGCATTTTCATTATTTCATTGCCATCAATTTAAAATTATTATTATTATTATTTTTGTTCCACCACCATCCATTTTCACAAGGAAGCCTAATTATTGATCGCATTTTTATCATTCAAATTGTGATGATTTAACTGACTGGTTAAACTTTGTGAAAAATCACTATTAAACTGTTTTCTATCAATCCCCTTTAACTATTCCTCAACTTATTAAGCAGGCATTAAAATAATAGCATGCATTATAATATAATCTGAAGTGAATAAACAGGATATATACGAGAAAAAATTGGGTGGAAAATGTAAAGAAATTTTAATAATAAGTAACAAAAGCTAATCATAAGTTAATTTTAAAAACAAATCCAAAATTTAATATGAGGGTGTGTGTGTCATGATTCAAGGATTTTCAGCTCATACAAGGGGCGTTCGAAAAGTTCGGTGAATGGTCCCATAGTTGAATAACTGCGCTGGTTCGGATGCTGCGCTCACGCAGACGCAGTGAGAGACATGGCAACTAGTGCCCCCTAGCGTCCAAATCACGACAGTTAAGCGGAAGTGCGCGCTACGACCAATTTAAAGAGTGATTGTGAGAAGGTCCGTCACTGCGAAATGGAGCAACTCGTGAGCATCAAGTTTTGCTTCAGATTAGGCAAAACGGCGACGGAGACACACGAAATGTTAGTGAAAGTGTACGGTGTGGACGTAGTGAGTAAAAAGTGTGTTTTTGAGTGGTTTAAACTCTTTAGAGACGGAAAGGAAGATGTCAAAGATGAGCCGCGTTCGGGTCGACCACCAACCAGCACAACTTCAGACAACATTGAACGAGTGCGACGGATGCTTGCGGATGATCGAAAGCTGTCTTTGAGGATGATAGCAGAAGAATTGAAGATAAGCCTAGACAGTGTGAGCAACATTATTCACGAACATTTGCAAAAGCGTAAGAAAAAGGTCTACTCTTTTCCGACATTGCGCAGGTCCAGCAACGTGTGACAACGGTGCTACGAGCGACACCGAAAGAAGCGTTCGCTGACAATTTCCAGCAGCTGTACAATCGATGTCAGAAGTGTATTGTAGCTAATGGTGATTACTTTTTATGCCAGTAAAGGTATTTTGCTTGTATGCATTGTTTCCTTTATTTTATGATACCATTCACCGAACTTTTCGAACGCACCTTGTAATAATTTTTAATAGCTGCAGAAAATTGATGATAATTTTTTCAATCACAAAATAGCTAGAATCTTTGATACAAAAGCCTCTAGCTACTTTTGAATCGTGATAGAGATGCCAAATTCTTACATTTAAGTCTTTAGTTTTCATTGAATATCTATGATATAGTTCTTCTGAAAAATGTTTAGTTTGCCGATAGTTGGCAGGCGATTCAAAACCTTGCAAATAGGAAAAGTCTTTGTCAGTTACAAACATTAAGATCCATATTCCCTAAAAGCTGACACAGAAACTAAGGATATTGTTGCACAAAGCCTTACTGTAGGTGTATGGTGTAAACAGTCCAACACGCAGGATAATGGAGAATGAAGGTTTATTTACAAATATGCAGGAAAACACGTAGCACAGGTACAGGAAACAATAGTCCTTGCGCAGATTACCAATGTAAATAGGCAACAATTCACAGGTAATGACAGTTCAGCACTTTGATATCTAACAACACAAACAGTCAGCAAATAACTAGTAACGACAATAACAGCTCCGCTCACACAGCGGATAGAACTCCGAAGACGTTCACGCTTCAAAGCGAAGTAACCAGTCGATCAAAGACGCTCCTCTGATCTAAGTGCCGTCCTTAAATATTCTCTCCGACAGGCCGTGACGTCACCTGGTGTTTTCTCGGGTATTCCCTTTCCTAGTAGAAATATCGAGAAAAGGGTTGCATTTTCGGGAATCATCTATTTGTCAGCAAGGTCGACAAATTTGTCGCCAAATTGCCAAAATGGTCGCCAAGTTTGTCGCCAAGGTCAGGGTGCCATAACTGTCGCTGAGGTCACTCCATGCTTAACCTTGTAAAACTCCATAAGACTCGCATTGCTGGGAAGCGACTTTCCATGTTTGTAACAATATAATGTGATGCAATTTCAGAATCTTTCTTTTGTTGTTTAATTTCAATTGAATGCTATAGGAAGATTAATTTTCAGTTTATTGTTTTGATTAGTAGAAAACAATAGAAAATTGGTAAAATTTCTTTAAAACATGTAAGCTATTAGTAGTATAATAAAAGGGTAATAAATGTTTCCAATAATTTTTATTACATTTATACATAGAGTTTCTATTGATTTCCAAGAACATTTATTGATAATCAAATATGGACTTTGAAATATGAATTTATCTTATATGAAATATATGCATAATGACACAGTAAAATAAAAAGCTGTGATAAGCAAATTAAAAAGAGACGTCTCTAAAATCAGCTGCTAGTATTATTACATTCACTGATAATATAATTTACATAATTTAAAAGATAGTGAACCATATATAGCTGAAAAGAACTCTCACTTAATAATGGCAAGGTGTATTTTTTGGCCAAGGTATCTTTTCTTTCAAAACTCCCTTCATCACTCGAGATAAAATCATTCTGCTAGCCAATTTTAATCAAAATTTATTCATTCCTCACATATAAATCATGCCTAGCTTTCACATTAATAATAAATATTAAACATACTATATGGTATGAACTGCATTCTTTATTCGGCATATTTTGAATAAAAAATATTAATTAATATTAATGGATATGTATATATAGAAAATTCATTTATTCCTAACTTTATAAACAGGTATGAAATCCTGGAATTAAATGGGAAACTGATTTAATGAAAAGATTTTTTTAAGATAAAAGACAGATTTTTTTGTTTTCATTATGTAAATCTTATCTAAATAAATTAGTTTTAACCAAAATATTTATATTATAATTTATACATACTGTTTTTATTTCTTTGCATTTTTCAATCATTTGTGTTTAGAATCTATCCTATTAAAATCGAAGGTAAACAAACGTATGTATGTATGTCCGGCTATCTTCTCACGAACCGCTGAACGGAGAAGCACGCGGAAAGTACCAAAAGATGGAGAATAATCCAAGGAATCCATTTCGGCCATTTAAATTCCGAAATTACAATTAGTTAAAAAGATATTAATTAAAACGTCAAAATGAATGAATTGACGTGCTGCCATCTATTGGCAGAATGGTGAATTCATTCACGGCGGATTCTTTTTTTTTTCCTATTATTAGTTTTCGCATCCGGTGTAGCATTTTTTTTTTATTTATTTAACGGAAGTTGGTATTTCCTTTTGAGCGTTCTTCTGTGTTTGGATTTATTAGCAATTGAAAAAAAAATCGTTTTCCTGCATTTTTCTTTCTTTTTTTTTGTCGTACGGTGTTTCGCAACATTTACGTTTGTTGGGGGAAAATATTTATTCATTTTTATCTGGTTTTTTTTTCATTATTATTCGTTTTATTTTTTCTTTTGCAAAACAAATATCATGCTAATCTGTTTTAATTTATAAGCATAAGAATTCTCGCGTTTTCCTTCAAACCAAACTGCTTTAAGGTAGTAAAAAGGCTAGAACTGAAAGTTTTAATCCAACAAGAGAGGATTCAAAACAGATTTACGTTTGTTGGGGAAGCTTAGCGACAATATTTGTAGGGAAAACACAGAGGCGGGCATATGAAAAAATGTGGATTCCGAGAAATGCTGGGTTAGTAACTATAAGGTAATTAAAAGGTTGGATTTAAAAATTTTAATTAAACAATATAGGATTCAAAGGATTTTTTACGTTTTGGGGGAAACGTAACGTTTACTTTAGCGACAATATGTGCAAAAAAAAATAAACCGGAGGCGGGCATAGGAAAATTAGTGATAAAAACTAGATTTGAAAGAATATTTACATTTGTTGGGGAAAGTAAGTGACAATATTTGTTGAAAAAAATGGAGCCGGGCGTTTGAAAATATGGATCCCAAGGCCTCACGTGATCTCACTTCTCTCCGCCCGGGAATATCCCATTATTCAAGATTGCCCGTGCAACGCCGGGCCATGCAGCTAGTTAATAAATAATATAATTGATTTTGAAAGAATTAAGATTATTCTGATTATTACATCTTTTGATTCTGGGAATAACACATAACACATTAAAATTTTTCAGAACGCCTTTCTTCTGTAAAAATCTCTCTGCGAGATTCACGAAATGCGAGATGAAATATTTTGCTTAAATGTTTTAATTTATTAAATATCGGAAAAAATAGTTCTTGCACTCTCTCTTTTCTTTCTTTTTTCCTTTTGATGTTTTATTTGCAACGTATATTTTTGGATAACATTTGTTCGTTCTAATGATTTTTAGGTTTATATTTTTAATCAGCAACGCCGGATAAATTCTGTATAGTAGTATAATTGTATTGTAAAGTTGTATTATTTATTTTCAGGTGTATTTTTTAAAAGTTTAAAATAAATTTTCTTTTTCCAAATTTCTCATTGATACTTACTCCTCGTAGTCGTCAACAGCTGATTTGACAAGTGATAACCGTAACTTTTGCTATAAGCAGTTGTTACGTTATATTTTAAAGCTTGTCGCAAATAATGAAAGTTTAAGGGAGGTTTTGTGAGGGTTAATTGAATAGTTAATTTTTTATTATTAAAAAACATTAACATATTTTTATCCCAGCTTTAGATGAAAAAGAAGAGAGCTGCGGAAAATCTCGTATAAGGCGTTCAGGAAGGCTTGTACTCGATTGCGTTAAAAATTGGTTGCACCCAATTTAAAGAAGCTTAAAATGAAATAAAAAGAACAGAATTCAAAATAAAAAGCCACTGTTCTAACGATGCATGTTTACTTAAGAAAATGTTTAAATATCAATGGCCGTAATAATTATTAATGATTAAACTGTTGCAATTATAATTATTATTAATTAGCCAGCTTCGGCGACCAGCTTGTTCGTCGGGAATAGGATTTCAATTGAATCTTATTAGTATTTATTTTATATTCATGGTTCTCTTAACAACGTAATTTTAAACTTCAGATTGTTGTAGATATTTAACCCATGTCCTGTCTGTGACCTTGGACCTCTTCTGTTCATTGTATGAATAAATGTTCCTAATGGAGTCAAATAACTGACCACGTCATGTGACCTCTAATTCCATGTTATAGGCACTATCTTCACTTTCTTATTCCTCTCGTAAAATAGGTATTTGATTTCAACAATAAAATGATGCAGCACATTTTATGGCCAGCGGCATGTTAGCTGGATTGAAACATGCTGAAAAAAGAATGAAAACATAGCAACCATAACGCTTCAGAAAGTAATATCTCGGAGAGCGTTGTTTACAGATTTAAAAAAAAAAATTGATGAAATAAAATATGAAAGCAATATGTATGTGGATATTAATGATGTAGGATAGATAGGATACTGATCTATCCTGTATAGGATACTGATGATGTAGGATATTATCTTAGATTACAACAATGGAAGAGAAATATGCAATTAAATATTTGTTTAAACAATGAAAATAGTTTGAGTTGTGTTGTTGTAAATTATGCCAAAAAAAATATTTTTAAGAAGTTATTAAAATACTAGAAAACAGTGTACTGTAACTTAATTGTTATCATTAGTCCAGTCAACGAAGTTCTAAAATGGGGATGAAAAAAACATTAAATCATACAGTTTTGAAAATTGGTACACGTGTTTGTGAGGGGCTTATGATGAACATACTAAAAGTCCCCGGTCTTGGGGGTGAGCTCGCGGCTTTCAGCCCCCCTTTTTTAGTTTTTCCTAAATATCTCTAAAACTATTCAGTTTTAAAATTACAAATTATTCAACAAATTAAAAAGCGTAAAATTCCCTACAAATACATACTTTTATTTTTCTTCCAGCTTTAATAGTCTTGGAGATAATGGGTCTCAAAGGTTGACGCCATATTGGATTTCCTCCCCCTTTTCAGATTTTCTTGACTATCTCGAAAACTATTCAATATTGAAATTGCACGTGATTCAACAAATTAAAGAGCGTGCGATTCCCTACAGATTGGTACTTTGATTTTTCTTCGGGCTTCAATAGTTTTTGAGATAATTTCTCTCAAAACGAATACATTTGTAAAAAATCTTAATTTATAGTACAATAAACGAAGGGTTTGAAAAACAACGAAAAATCACATAGTTTTTAAAATTGGTACAAATGTTCTCTAATTAATTAAAATTCTAATTAAAGTTTCAGAAAAAGGGCTCCGAGGTGGACATTCCCATCCTCCAAATTATGTTTGTGCCAAATTGTCATCAATGGTCGCCTGTCTCCTTTCCCCCTCTGTTTTCGCAAAATAAAACTTTGGCGTAGTCCCTCAACCTCTACAACAGCCAATTCACCAATTTATCTTGTCAAGTTGCAAGCATAGTAACAAGCTATTAATACTGAGAACGAACAGCTGGTCGCCGAAAGCGGCTAGTTTTAATACATTTTGAAAAATATTTTGAAGTATATTTTAAAACAGTACTTTCATTGTTTTAGTTACTGCTTTGAAACGATGCTAAATAACATTTTTTGTGTCATTTTCAGGATAGATTTATCCTTGATATAATTAAGAGTAAATCTTTTAAAATAATATTGTTACAAAAATTGTCCGGTGGGCGTATGGCGGAAACAGTCCAACAAGCAGGATAAGGGAGAATGACGATTTATTCGCGAATATTCCGTAAACACGAAGCACAGGTAACAGGAACAATAACACTCATACAGATTAGCAACAGGAACAGGCAGCAAATCACTAGCAATAACAGTAACAGAACTTCCGGATCTAGCAACACAAACAGTTAGCAATTCACTAATAATGACAGTAACAGCACTTGCAATAACACTCAGCTCACCAGCTCGCACTGCAGACGAAACTCCAAAGTGATTCTTCAAGGGCGTTCGCGCACCAAAGACGTCGAATTCTACCGCTTTATATTTATAGTGTTCCTGACAGGGCGTGACGTCACATGGAAATCTCTCAAGAAATCCGGATCTCGGCTCCTAATAGAGATGTCGAGAAAATAATCGCATTTTCGGGAATTTTCGATTTGTTGCCAAAGTCGCCAAAATGGTTGCCAAGTTCGTCGCCAAGGTCAGGGGTCCGAAAAAGCAACGGCAGGCCTGGCCGCAGCCGGTATTCCATACTTAGCCCTGTAAAACTCTCTTCCCATCCATAAGACTAGCAAGGCAGGAGAGCGACACTACATTTTTTGTGACAATATGAAGACAGTCGAATCAAGTCTGTGATGTTTCGAACTAAAGATTCCAATCTCCTTTAGTAGAACTGGTTTAGTATTACTGCTTTTTCAACCCTTTATAAGGCCGTGGTAAGTATACTTACCGCCAACTTCTTCAATTTTTAAATGCATTTTTTAAGGTTGCCATAAGTTCTCGCCAATTTTTTCGATGAAACAAAAACCGAAATGTTCCGATTTATTTTCTCAAACCATAACGAAGTGTCCTGGCTTGATAACTAATTATTAATTAGCAAAAGTAATTAACAAAAAATTATTGTTCATCGAATAACCTAAATGAATTTGTTTTCTTAATTGAATCTCAATCCCAAAGCCATTTTACTACAACACTACTAGAAAAAAATGGCCCTTTAAAGGATTAATCAATAGCTGTAGAAAAAAGCATGACTTACTTCTATGTTATTTGTAACTTTTTTTTTATACGGGAAAAACAGAAGTTAGAGCCTATCCTGAAAACCGCCACTGGTCTCAGGTACCCTTGCATCGACCATACATAGTGAAAATTATACATTTTTCCTGTATACAAATATTAGTACTTTAGATATTGTTACGAAAATCGTCCTGTGTGTGTACAGTAAAAACAGTCCGACAAGCAGGA
>BGPR01021156.1:10858-26871 GCA_013235015.1 Araneus ventricosus
CCAAATCGTCCTGTGTGTGTACAGTAAAAACAGTCCGACAAGCAGGATAACGGAGGACGGCAATTTTCTCGAATATTCCGGAAAACACGAAGCTCAGGTAACAGGGAAAACAACACTTGCACAGCTTAGCAGCTCAAACAGACAGCAATTCACCAATAAAAGCAGCAACAGCACTTTCAATACAGCTCGGCGTCTAACAGCTTACCAAATCGTCCTATGTGTGTACGGTGAAAACAGTCCGACCTGCAGGATAACGGAGAACGGCACTTTATTCTCGAATACTCCGGATAACACGAAGTGTAGGTAACAGGAAAAACAGCACTTCCACAGCTTAGCAACTCAAACAGACAGCAATGCACTAATAATTACAGTAACAGCACTTTCAGTACCGCTCGGCGTCTAACAGCTTACCAGCTCGCACTGCGGACAACACTCCACAGAGAGATTCCAAAGGCGTTCGTACTCCAAAGACGATCAACTCAACATTTTGATCAAAACACACCCACTCTGTGATCCGAGCACGGTCTATTTATAGTCTCTCTAACAGGCCGTGACGTCACATGGAATGATCTGAATAGAGATACCAAGAAAATTCCAGCACTTTTGAGATCAATAGCTCCATTCTTCCGGTATTCTCATACATACCCCTGTAAAACTCTCTTCCCAACCATAAGACTAACACTGCTGGGAAGAGACTTTCCATGTTCGTAACACTAGCCACCTTCATTTGAAAGGTGCTACAATAATGCCCGATTATACGACGTTCTCCCTTTTCTACAAAACGCAAATCTTCTGCCTCATTCATTATTTCTCCGCTCTTATCAATGGGAAAACTTCTTTTATACAACGCAAGGATGAAAAGCCCCTATTATACGTCGTTCTCCCTTTCCTACAAATCGCAATGATAAAATACTTCTTTTATACAACGCAAGGATGAAAAGTCCCAATTATACGTCGTTCTTCCTTTTCTACAAATGCATTCACTCTGTGATCCGAGCACGGTCTATTTGTAGTCTCTCTAACAGGCCGTGACGTCACATGGAATGATCTGAATAGAGATATCAAGAAAATTCCAGCACTTTTGAGATCAATAGCTCCATTCTTCCGGTATTCTCATACATACCCCTGTAAAACTCTCTTCCCAACCATAAGACTAACAATGCTGGGAAGCGACTTTCCATGTTCGTAACACTAGCCACCTTCATTTGAAAGGTGCTACAATAAACCAATTAATTCAACTGAAAGAGTTGTGGTTTTCACTGTTTTTTGCATCCAAGCACAAGATTTACACTTTATTTCTGATTCTTCGGAATCTTTACAAATTGAGATTTTCCCGTCGCATCTTATCTGCTTATTCGCGCATCCACACACAAAGGAACACGGGAGAAGAAGATTTAAAGCTCCTGGAAGACTCCTGAGGGATTGAAATTTCTCGGAAAATCTAATTCCGATTTAAATTGAGATTTCTCCAGAACACAGCTCTTTCCTGGAATCTTTCCTGGAATAAGAATATTTTTTTCTTTTTACAGAGAATTCATTAAATATTTGCTTTGTTATTTCTCTAATGCAAAGGACTGATTAATATATATTTTTGGGAATAAATAAAATTTTCATTTAATTATATTATTTTTTCCTCCAAAATAATTTTAAACAGTCAAAAATGGAATTAAACTTTGTTTATTCACTAAGATAGTGTGGGTAGATATTTATTCGAATGTATATAACTTCGAAGAATTTTCTTCTACAATAGCTACGGCTCTACCTGGCAATGATATTTAAATATTTAATGCAATAAATGGCGATGATTAATAGATTCAAAGCACCAAGTGTAAAGTTTCAAATTTATAGTACAAAGTATTCGAATAATAATTCCATGTAAAAGTGTAAAGTATGCAATTTATAGTGCGAAGTATTCGAATTATAGTTCCATGTACAAAGTATCAAATTTATAGTGCACAGCATTCGAATTATGGTTCCGTGTGCAAAATATCAAAGTTTCAAATTTATAGTCCAAATTGTTGGAATTATAATTCCATGTCAAATTGTAAAGTATGGAATTTATAGGACAAAGTATTCGAATTATAATTCCATGTAAAAGTGTAAAGTATGGAATTTTTAGTGCGAAGTATTCGAATTAGAATTCCATGTACAAAGTATGAAAGTATCAAATTTATAGTGCTCAGTATTCGAATTATAGTTCCGTGTGCAAAATGTATATTATTTATACTGAGGTGCAATTACATATTTCATATAAAATTTTTGTTGAATTCTGAACAAAAATGCATAAAACAACTTTTTTTTTTTACTTAACGTACATGTGGTAGCTTGTTAGCAAGGTTGCGGCTTCATACCACATTCCTCCAAAAATCCTCCAGGTATGTCGATACAATGCGCACTGAATTTACGTCGTGGCTCAGTCGCTCTCATGTTCGTGTGGCATGGAAGCTTGCAAATTGGGGTGCTTCCAACCTAACCACGGTTTGAAATGACTAAATTAATCTCAAAATAATTTTTTGGACTTTGGGAAATGCTGGAGATTCAGCTATGTCTTTAGTTCGAATTTTTCGACATTTATAATACGACAATAATAACAAATGTCAAAATATATACCGTAAATGACTATATTAATTTTAATAAAAATACCAGTAAAAAAATATTAATTCATATGATTTGATTTTTTTTCTGTTTTGAGCTTTTCGGCAAAATTTATTCAAGCATACTTCTCAAATATATTTTTAAACAAAATCGGACGAATAGAATTTTGTCTAAAACTAAAAAGCACGTTATCTCGCACTTACATAAAATGTAGCCTAAATTAGTCTGGAATTGTTTAAAAATGAAAAAAAGCGTCATTTCGAGAGAAAATTCAATAGGTCACCGTTTATACGTCTTTTAAGGGGCTTAGGTGAAAGGACGTATAAATGAAAAAACGTCGAATCAAATTTTTAAATAAGTATCTTTGATTATTTCAAATTCTGCGTTGCTAATGCAAATTCATGTAAAAGTAATAAGTTTAAAGTTCAGATAGTACCAGTTATATATTATTAAGTAACATTAAAAACAATAATTAAATTTTAAAATTAAACATTTTATCATAGAAGTGAGAAAACTCATATCTTGAGAACAGATTATACAGTATAGATATTTATTTGAGTACACATATTTATTTTATAGGATTTAAGTGCATGCAGGCAGGCCTTTATTAGGAAATGTCAGGGAGAAAAAGGATGCTATCCCTTCCTTGCTTTCATCGAAAAGTTTTCCCATTAAGACGAGCGGAGAAATAATGAATGAGGCATTTGTAGAAAAGGGAGAACGACGTATAATTGGGACTTTTCAACATTGCGTTGTATAAAAGAAGTATCTTATCATTGCGATTTGTAGGAAAGGGAGAACGACGTACAATAGGGGCTTTTCATCCTTGCGTTGTATAAAAGAAGTTTTCCCATTAATAAGAGTGGAGAAATATTGAATGAGGCAGAAGAGTTGCGATTTGTAGAAAAGGGAGAACGACGTATAATAGGGGCTTTTCATCCTTGCGTTGTATAAAAGAAGTTTTCGCATTAATAAGAGTGGAGAAATATTGAATGAGGCAGAAGATTTGCGATTTGTAGGAAAGGGAGAACGACGTATAATAGGAGCTTTTCATCCTTGCGTTGTATAAAAGAAGTTTTCCCATTGATAAGAGCGGAGAAATAATGAATGAGGCAGAAGATTTGCAATTTGTGGAAAAGGGAGAACGACGTACAATAGGGGCTTTTCATCCTTGCGTTGTATAAAAGAAGTTTTCCCATTAATAAGAGTGGAGAAATATTGAATGAGGCAGAAGATTTGCGATTTGTAGGAAAGGGAGAACGACGTATAATAGGAGCTTTTCATTCTTGCGTTGTATAAAAGAACTTTTCCCATTAATAAGTGTGGAGAAATATTGAATGAGGCAGAAGATTTGCGATTTGTAGAAAAGGGAGAACGACGTATAATAGGAGCTTTTCATCCTTGCGTTGTATAAAAGAAGTTTTCCCATTGATAAGAGCGGAGAAATAATGAATGAGGCAGAAGATTTGCAATTTGTGGAAAAGGGAGAACGACGTACAATAGGGGCTTTTCATCCTTGCGTTGTATAAAAGAAGTTTTCCCATTAATAAGAGTGGAGAAATATTGAATGAGGCAGAAGAGTTGCGATTTATAGAAAAGGGAGAACGACGTATAATAGGGGCTTTTCATCCGTGCGTTGTATAAAAGAACTTTCCCCATTAATAAGAGCGGAAAAATAATGAATGAGGCAGAAGATTAGCGATTTGTAGAAAAGGGAGAACGACGTATAATCGGGGCTTTTCATCCTGTCGTTGTATAGAAGAATTACTTTATCATTGCGATTGGTACGAATGAATTGGGGCGGTGATCAAACGAAGTATAAATAGGGTTACCACACGTTCGGAGTTCAAGCTCACGTCCGGATCTTCAAAATGCCTGGATTTGCGACACTGAATACGGCGAGGTTGTTCCTCGAAGCTTCTCGAATTCTCTTTGTTACTCGCGATACTTTTGTTTCTCGAAGTTCTCTCCTTCTGACATCTACATGAAGGTCACCCATAACAATAATTGGAACATGTTTATCTTCGATCAGCAAGCTTGTCTCTGAATATTTCATAAGTGCGCTGAATAAGAACTCTTTCAAATGGGATGCATCTGCTCCCGGATGAATGTAAACAGAAGATAGTATGCAACGCGACTGACCATTAATTGTAATATCGGTCAGACAAATATCTCCAGCGCCTATGTCTTGTAATCGGCGTTTATTATGCACAATAAAAAGTATAGGTGCACAATCTGCTACACTATTTAGATTCCTATAAATCGCCACACCGCTAGCTTTTCTCTCTTGTTGAACATTTTTTCTCTCTTCAAAGTGTTGTTCATGCAGGTCTTCAATTCAAAACCTGCCACATTAATTACTTCATCTTCATACATTCAAGTTTCAGACATTTTTAGATGAACCCATTAGTTCTTGACAATGGTGGTATTTTGCTGTTGTACAGTGATCTCTTGCGCGATTCACACCAATTGAAGGCTTGAACGTCTTTATCAGGAAACTCGGCGCGAAACACAGAAAGAAGCTTCTCCTTTTTTCTCGCCGGTGTTACATCTTTGAGAAACCACAGTCTATCGCAAACATTACAGCTATGACCAAATTCGTTCTCTGTAAACTGTTTTAAAAAGTGTTTTGCACAGTGTTCATCGATTTCCTCCCAAATTCGTTTTTTAAGATACTGCACACCGTAATTTGGAAGAGGCAAACCCAAACCTGAAATCATTGTGATGAACCTGCTGATGTTGAAGCACCTCCGGTGAATTGCAAATTAGCTGCCGCTGCCTCTGGAGCCATTTTCTTTTGTTTCTTATTCTCATAATATAGTTTAGATCTCTCTTTTGGAAGTAAGGCCGAACTTTCCTTATTCTGCTGCTTCTGTTGTTCCTTTTCCTGGTGTTTCTTTTGTTGCTACTCCTGCTTCAACAATTGTTTTCTTAAATTCTCTATATCGCGTTTGGAATCTCGTTGGCGTTTCCTTTTTTGTAAATTTACACTTGGAGCCATTATTGTATTAAATTTGTCAAAACAAAATTTTCAACTCAATCACGAAATCTCGCTCGCGAAAATGTGGCAAGCGAGAGCGTCAGCCAATTCATGCATATTTTGCCCAACTTTGCGACTCAGTAGTCGCTGAACTACAGTGCCGATTTTCAATCTTTTTTTGTAACTTCTGTCCTTTTCTCTGTTACCCTTTATCTCTAAAATAAGACATTAGTATGTTTTTAACATATGTAGTTACCGAGATACAGAGGATCGCGTCACCAATTCAGGCATATTTTTGCCCAACTTTGCGTCTCAGTAGTCGCTGAACTACAATTCCGATTTCCAATCTTTTTTGTAACTTCTGTCCCTTTGTCTGTTACCCTTTATCTCTAAAATAAGACATTAGTTACATTTTTAACATATGCAGTGACCGAGATAGAGAGGATCTCCCATACAACGTTTTTTGTGGCGTTTTGGCGTGTGGATCAAATTCCTTCCCGAGACCCCAATGGGAGGAACGTAGTCCTAACGTTAAAAATGCCCTTTAAAGGGTTATGGAGCAAAAATCCTAAACTAAATACTAACCGGAGACCATTTTCAAGAGGAATTAATAGATGAGATACCAAGATGTATTTATGCGGTAAAAAAAATTATCCGTCCGCGACAGGATTCGAACCTGCAATCTTCTGATTCGAAGTCAGACGCCTTATCCGTTAGGCCACGCGGACGACAGAAAGCTTCATCTTTTTGAAAGCAGTACCAATGTTCGTGGGTCAAACCGAGATTGACCCCATTATCGGTTGGTAGGAAAGCCCTTCCAAGAGGGCTGGGAGAGATAGGAGGTTTGTTACAGACTAACAGGTGTGCCAGCAGTGTTCATTGGAAGGGATGAGGAAATATGAAGGATTTAGAGCAGGGTTCTCTACCTACGCGAAATTTGTGTTGGTAGTGGCAAAAAAAAAACATCCTTCTGCGGTGCCCTGACAAATTCCAGCGCCTTGGGTAGGTAGTTTGCCCCCCATCAAAATATTAACTAGGAATTTGAACGCCTGTGGACTAAAGAAAACACTTGTCTTATAAAATAATTGAAGATGAAAAACTTGTATCGCTGTCATTTTAAAATTCACGTCTTTACATATTTTACTATCTGTCATATACAACGAAATAAGCACTTTTTTATTCATATTTTCTGAGTTATCGCGGGTGAAACTGCGACCTGGAATGCTATAATTAATGTGAAATACAATAATAGAAACTAATATAAACTGGCGAACCTGCTGGTCGCCGAAGGCGGCTGGTATACTATAAATGTGTTAGGCTGAGCGATATTGTTTCCTGCTATTGCTGTCATTATTAGTGATTTGCCGACAGTTGTGTTGCTAAAGCTGATACTTTTATTACTAGTGAATTGTTGTCTGTTTGCTTTGTTAATCTGTACAAGAGATGTTGTACCAGTTACCTGTGCTTCGTGTGTTCCTGAATATTTGGGAATAAAGCGTCATTCTTGATTATCCTGCTTGTTGGGCTGTTCCCACCATAGGACGGACATTTGTAACATTATGAACAAGTATCGCAGTGAACATGCCACATATCCAGGCATGAGACTATATCTGTCTTCATTGGAATCTAAATTTATAAAACTCGTCTCCATGAAGCGAGATCAAGGATTGTTGATATTATTTTCCGCTTGAAGCGTTAATTATCGCGATAAGTTGATTGTTGATGGCTTTCGTCAAAAGTTAATGCAAAAATTATTTAAATGCCGCTTCCATTCGTTTTGGCATCGAACTAACACTATAGTACAAATGAAATAAAATGTAAAATCAACAATAAATCCTACAAATGATATTATATTAATTCGAATCGTTTGGCTCTTACGCTAAGCTAAGCCCTTGAAGGGTCTAGAGAAGCGGTTCCCAACCTTTTTGGTTTTGCGGACTACCTGTTGTGTGAAAAATATTTTGAGGCCCATTAACTAAATATACAAGAAAAAAAATACAAACACATATAATATATATTATAAAAATATATTGTTTATAAAGCAAAAAACGTAACTGTTACTACTTAGCTATCAGAAGAAAACTCAAGCAAGAAACAAACTCAATTACAAGCGGTCAAGATTCAAGATAGAAACGAAAACACTCAGTGGGATTTTTGACATCGTTTGTCTCCCGCGAGAGAGCTAATATCTAAATTAAAACTTGAAAATTTCAGCCTCAATTTACTTTTTGCATTCAGTGACGACACTTGAAGCTCCCCTGATCTCCACTCTTGACAATCATTCCGCGGCCCACTTATACGCTATCCGAGGCACACGAGTGGGCCGCGGCCCATAGGTTGGGAACCACTGGCTAGAGGATACCTCAAAATGTGCCCTGCTTCATCTTTGACTCATATCAGTTAGTTGTAGAAGATACTCCAGGCAAAAAGTTGAACAATAAACATTTCATATTTCAGCAAGGCATATTAAGCAAAAGAAATCGTCAGTTGAAATAATTAAAACACTCGAACATTTAAACACAAATATCTGCAGGACAAGAATTAGGAGGATACATCTCGTATCGAAAGTTACCACGTAAATACAAGAAAACGTGATGAAGCTTCCAACTTTAAGCTGAACATTCACGACTGCTCCGTTCCACACCATGTGGAGCACGTGGTTCCAAAATCCGATGAGAATTAGCGCGGCGTGCTCGAAATGTTTGGATATCCATCCCGTCCCGTTTTCTATTCGGCGCGCTGAGCCATAAATTTGAAATACGATCGTGGGTAAGGGAGAGCGAGTCGCTCTCACAAAAGCGAAGACCACAAAATGGGGGAGGAGGAGCGAAGCTCTCTCGGAAAACCCTCCGCTCAGGGCGGAGCGGAGGGTTTCGTTTTGAAAGCGGGAGGAAGGGTAGGCACAGTAGCCCTAGAGGGTTGAAGTGACCGGTTGTGTCGTTTGTATGGAGCCTCCATGAACGACGCACCTAAATGGATGGGCTGCAAACTGGAACGGTCGAGTGAGACACGCTCCAAATTGTGAGGAACGATCCGACCGTGAATGTCTAGCTGAACATTGTCGGTAAAGCTGGAAATTCATGAGCACTCCACTCCACCCAAATTGGGCAAATCCGCGCCAAAACCGGTGGTCAGTGCGAAAATCCAATGAAAATTGGAGTGATAAGGTCAAAAGGTTTGGAAATCCAACTTGTCGTGAAATCCATTTGGACTGCTTGGCCATAAATGCTGAAATGTGACCGGAGTACGGATGAGGAGGAGGGGAGGGACAGGCTCTGACACGAACGCGAAAACCACAAGCAGGCAGGGGATTCCGTTCTGAAGGAGGGGATAGGAGTACGCGCACTAGCCCTAGGGGATTGGAGTGACTGGTAGTGAATGGGTTTGTGTGGAATGGCCTGTGAATGACGTACCTAAATGGATGGTCTGAAATATGGAATGGTGTGGAGTACCACCACTCCAATTGCGTGAAGCGGAGCGCTCGTGAGTGGTCAGCTTAAAAGTTTCCTTGCGTAGAGGGATTGTTGGGGGGTATGAGAGTAGGGGAGGTTTCGCGTTCTATGCTAATAAAGCTATTGAACTTAGAAGTTATTATTATGTTTCAATTATCATTTTGTTTAGTACAGTAGTTGTGCTATTCTAAATCATTATTCTATGCATAATCTTGCTGCTTTGAAATGCTTGTGTATCATTCTTATTCTAGATTCTGTACCATTTCGTGCTATATATTTTTCATGTATGTTATATATGTTATGTGTGCGTCACGTCCTCCGAATCTTTCTCGCCGATTTAGGTGCAACGTACACCCTTTTAGGCAGGTCAAATCGGCCGAGTTAAATGAACAATACCATTGCGAAGAGAAGTTGCATTTGCTTGGGGTGATATGTCGCTAGGGGGACATTCTTCGAACTAGGACAACTTTATAAATTTACTTCATTGTTTCTGTGTTCTGTAGAACATTTTGCTCTCCTTTAATTTTTGTATTGACTTTGCTTTACATTCATTATTTATTGTGAGATAATTTTGTTAGTTGCATTTCTATGTATTTTTCATTATTTGCTTAATTTTGTTCTTAAATTTTGTATTTTGGGTTTTTATTGTTATTCTGTTTTAATTTAATTTTTATTTAATCTGTTTTAATTCTATTATGCTATACATATTCTACTTATTTACTATTATTTAATTTTTTTTGCATTTAATCATTATTGCTTTTCTGCATGGAAGTGTTTTGAATTGTTATATATCGAACTAAGGTGAATTTCTACCGAAATTTGTTTTTCTCCTTTGCTTTTCATGTCTCAGTCAGTTTTTTTTCCTTCAGTTTTTGTTCTTTGTCGTCATTGTTAATCTGTTTCTCTTTCTGTTTTTTATTTCGTGTTTTTTCTTTTCAATCTTACATATTTTTTTATAGTCTATTTATATAAATAAAATTGAAACACCAGTTTTTTTTTCTCTCTGTGTGTGTACACTATAGAAATGCAAACTATTGAAACGATTTTCTTCAAATTTTTACTCACAGATACTATGAAGCATTAGGAAGGTTTTAGTGAGTGCTTTGTCACAATTAATTAAATTGTTAATTTTTTATTTATTAAAAACTATTTTTCCATCACGCATGCGCAGTTGAAGGTCTTCTTTTGTCGCACGTAGACAATAACAATTAAACATTAATGTAACAAAAGTTTTTTAAAAATTAAAATGAGAATATCCGTCGAACCAAACGATTTTAAAAAACCGCCGAAAGCTAATTTTCTCCATAAGTTATAAATAATTTTTGAAAGAATTATTTAAAATTTAATGAAACATAATAAATGATATAAATTTAATCAATCTCACTTTCTTTTTTTTCACCATATAGCCGTCAACAGCTAATGTAAATATTTGTTATGCTATGAGTACTTCAAATTTTGCTCACAAGGTTCTGAAACAGTTTATAAAATAGTTACTTTTTCATTCATTCATTTCATCGTTAATTCATTTTTTCAGAAACATGAAAAGAATTTCTTTCCACTCAACGCCAGCTCTATCAGCTAGTATGTAATATTTGTTCTTTCCTCCAAATTCGGGAGGTTATAAAGTGGCATCTTTTATTTGATCAATAAATGCCACTCTGTCGGCTTGCATATGCTTAGCACCTTAGGGAACCCCGCCCCGCCTTAGAATCCGGGTAAAACTGAAAGACCGGCCGACGCGACAGGAACACGGACACTGAGGCCAAACGCGTAACAGCCTTCCTCTTTTGGAAAGACGCTTGACCTTCGACATCAGATTAAAATTACACCAGGCCCACATACACGGTGGGTCTTTGATGGAAACGAGTTTCGAACCTGGGCTCCTCTGGCCCCAAATCCGAGACCTTACCACTTTGCCTGATTGTAGCGCCTTGGTTTACTGCCTGGTTAGATCCAGGAGGTGAAGAGCTATTCATTGGAAGATAATGGTTCATAAAATGTAAAAGTTTTAAAAAAATGATAAACTCTCTACAGTTATTCAACCTTGTATCCTTAAAATCTTTACCAATAACATTTTAACGCCAACGGTTTGACCTCAAAACTTCTTGCATATTTTTTTTTTTTTTTTGTAATGTGAATCAATTATATTTCACGCTTTGCATTATTCTTGGCTAGAAATGTTCAAGGATGTTCTGCAGTGGTGTAGTCGCAAAATAAGCAGTGCCGGGACGTTCTAAAAGCAGTGCCGGGACGTTCTAAAAGCAGTGCCGGGACGTTCTGAAAGCAGTGCTGATCGTTCTGAGCGAGGCTGGGACGTTCTGAAAGCACGTGCCGAGACGTTCTGAAACGATTCCGGACGTTCCGGAAAGTATGTGCTCGGACATTCTAAAAAGCAGTGCCAGGAGCCGTCTGAAAGCAGGCCGGGAATTCTAATAGCTTATATGCCAGACGTTCGGCAGTGCCGGATTCTAAGCAGTGGGAACGTTCGAAAGTATGTGACCAGATCTAAAAAGCAGTGCCAGGACGTTCTAAAAGCAGTGCCGGAGCGTTCTAAAAAGCAGTGCCGGGACGTTCTGTAAGCAGTGCCGAACGTTCTAAAAGCAGGTGTGGGACGTTCTACAAAAAAAACGTCGACCTCGGACGTTCTAAAGCAGTGCCGGGACATTCTAAAAAGCAGTGCCGTGTTCTTGAGAAAGATTGCCGGGACAGTTCTAAAGCAGTACTGGACGTTTCTGAAGCAGTGCGGGACGTCACTAAAAGCGCAGTGCTCGGACGTTCTAAAAAGCATGCCGGGACGTTCTGAAAGTATGTGCTGGACATTCTAAAGAAGCCCGAACGTTCTAAACAAAAGCATGCGGATGTCACTAAAACAGTGCCGGGACGTTCTAAAAGCAGCTCGGGACATTCTAAAGCAGTGCTGACGTGTCTGCCGAAAGGTGCCGGACGTCTCAAAAGCAGTGCCGGGACGTTCGAAAAAGATGTGCCGGGACATGTTCTAAAAGCAGTGTCAAGCATCTGTTGTTCTAAAGCAGTGCCGGAGCCCTAAGCAGTGCCGGGAACTCTTAACCTTAGGCGACAAAATTATGTTTTAAGATTCGTTATCATTATTTTTTTTTCTTATTTACCTCTCAGAAAAAAGATAGTCTGAACGGCGTCTGGTGCTTTACTGCACCACTACACCCTGACTGTTCTGTACGCGTGATAAGCAGGTGATAATGGTTTCTTCCAAATCGTCACACCTGGTTATTTACTAAGGTGATATCTTATTGAGGAAACAAAATCCTCTCGACGAATGTAAAGAAGGATTTCAAATCATCGATAAGTGAGGTTCCCAAATCTCAATTAAGTAAACAAAATTAGTGATTCATAATTCTTGAACCAAAAGCTTGCTAAAAGCATTGTCCTTACCTTCAGGTGGATGTGAATAGATCCAGCCTTGAACACTCTAACCTTGTGTGGCAATAACGGCTGTTTCAAGGAGAGGTTTTAAAAACTTTCTTATATTTCTCTTAAAATTTAAATAAAAGCAGTGCCAGAACGGGTTCCGCTCCACTGTACCCATGCTATCTTGTAAGTAGAAAGAAAGTCGCTTCAATCTAGAAGAAAATTTAGAAGTCAGATTATCACATAATACTTAATAGACAACAAAATTCAATAATGCCATCAAAATTTACTTTTATAATCTTGAACCAAAAGGAATATCTTCAGTATTCCTTGATCGTCTAAATTAATACTTAACTGAATAGTGGATTAGATTGAAAACAAACTCGGAAATATTTGCAAAAAAAACGTCTATCAAGCATAGTTATACAACCATCCAGTCTGTTAGGTGATAGTATTTTGCAACATTTGTTCAGGCGTCTTAATAAATTTAAACGCCTACAGTAACTGCACTCCCACCAGCTGAACAAGAATACTTACGATCTAAAAGAAAATAATGAAAAAATAATTGAGGAAACATGTAAAAATTTAATTAAAATAATAATAATAAAGAAAGAATAAATAAATAAAATAAAAAATCAATTCTTCTTGATTAACGCTAATCAATTCTTGGCAAAACAGGACGCATCTTCTTAGAACAAGATTCTCAAAAAAGGCATCTCCGTCCCCTCATCGTATGTAAATGTAATTTTAACAGTCTACATATAAATATTACATTCCCATATAAAATCTACATTTTCTGTAATATTAAAGATACTGGCTAAAAGTAAGAACTCATCAAGTTCTTAATCATAAAGGTTTACTACTATTGTTGCGGGTTTCACCATAAATTCGAATAAAATATGCTAAAAAACCGACTACGTATTGTAAATTACAACTCAAAGAATTTTATTAATGATATTAAAAAGATTAATGAATTTGTACATCCGGTTGCCCTTTCGTGGCTCGTAACATCAGAGATCAGAGATCTCGACTCCATGGTTCTCTCGCATTGTGGGTAAATATTTGGATCGCAGTTAGCAATTCGTCGGTAGTCCGCTATCAAGGGGCACAGGGTCTAGCCACAATGTTCTTGACAACCCAAAACCAAATTAGTTCTGAAAACCCAATACACACATTGGTTTTCCTTTTGACATGTATCGCCTTTTATTTATACGTCATACATCTAAGACTGTACAAATTGCCTAAGATCGAATTGTCCACGTACATTCTTTGAGTGTCTCATGATACGTAATCGGTTTAATGTGCACATGTTCTGGTAATATGATGTACTGAAAGTCTACCTGGACAATGAATTTGAACTGTATATGAAACCTGTATTTACTTTAATATACTTAAACATCATGAAGAAATTTTCGTTCAAGAAATAAAATCTGTGAGAATTTCAGGCGCCCTTCGACTAATGTCGCCCTGGCTACCGGAACAATTAGCCCATTAAGATGCAATGGCGTAGTGAAGTTTCACCCGTCCTTCGTCATCGTCACTGATTTAGTTTATGAAATGGCACTGGCTCATGGTATTTTTCCCGCCCTCATCGTGTTTGATTCTGTGACACAAACGCAGTAACGTTTGTCACGATTTGGCCAGTGGCGTAAAGCGAGTATAAGGACACACGGAAAATATTATCATTTTTAAAAATTATTATTCCAGTCACCTCATCGGCTTAACAAGCTTAAATGGCCAGGGGTATGGTTTTGTTTTGCCCTCCACATTTTATGTTTTACAAATGTCATAAACGCACCTAAGTTTTGATTCCCATATGACCCTGTAACTGGTTTCCCTCTGTTCCTCGGTCACTACGCCACTGATAAGATGACCGCATTTGTTCTAAAACAAACTTTCAAAGGGTAAATGGTTAAATCTCACAAATCCGGAATTGAGAGAAAGTGAAATCCGAGTTAGGAATCAGTGGCGTAGCTAGGGGGGGGGCGGAGGGCGGTAAAATTAGACATGTAGGAAAACAGTTTTGTAACTTAGAAGAGCAGCGTCACTATTCAATCATTGTACACATAAAAAAATAACTAATGCGTTTAATTCATATTTTTTCGCTTTTTTTTCGGTAAATTGCCGTGGAAAGAAAGACTGGTGTGGCGGAAGCGCAACCTATTTGCAGAGAGCGAGGCGTCAAACGAGGAATTGCGTTAAGTAAACTTTTTCCCGAATACATATATTTTTTTATTTTGAAATTCATTTAAATTGTAAAGGAAGGGCGGCACGTTTGTAAGTTCGCCCTTAGCGGCAAAAGTTGACACGCCATCAGAATTCGACCCCAACCACCCCTGTCACCCTCAATACATTCTTTCGTTGCAGAGATCGAGGTCGAACGAGGAAATTATGTTATTAAATAAGCTTTTTTCCTGAATACATATATATTTTTTTTATTTGAAATTTATTTAAATTGTAAAGGAAGGGCGGCATCGTTTGTAAGTCTGCCCCTAGCGGCAAAAGTTGAGCTACACCACTGGTTAGAATTCAGACTCTGTCTCTGTCACCCTCAATACATTCTTCATTGCAGAGATCGAGGCGTCGAAACGAGAAAATTGCGTTATTAAATGTTTTTTCCTGAATACATATATATTTTTTTATTTTGAAATTTATTTAAATTGTAAAGGAAGGCGGCACGTTTGTAAGTTCGTCGCTAGCGGCAAAAAAAGTTGAGCTACACCACTGGTTAGAATTCAGATTCCTAACCAATCCCTCGTCAAATTTCAATATTCTTCTTCGTTGTGAGAGATCGAGGCGTCGAACGAGAAATTGCGTTATTAAATGTTTCTTTTTTTTCCTGAATACATATATATTTTTTTATTTTGAAATTTATTTGTGTGGGAAAAGAAGAGTTGGGCAATGTTTGTAAGTTCAGTTCCCTAGCGGCCAAAGGTGGAGCTGCGCCACCGGTCAGAATTGACCCCAACTGCCCTTGTCACCCCAATACATTCTTCTGCGTTAAAAGCGTTAAGAACTACGATGGAACGGAACAATCCAAAAATAAGAGCCTATTAAACCTTGTTTTCATTAACCCTCAAGGCCAAATCTCATGAATTCATCGTCGAAGATGATAATGAAGAATCAATTAAAATGACGCCGAAGAGAGTACGTGTGGGGAGGGGGGGGTTGGAAAAACTAGATAAACAGAAAAGTAGAGATTCTTGCGAAGAAAGTGAACACGAAAAGATTTAATGAAGAGTATCATTCCAGTGTTCCGTACCGAAACGAATCATTCTCAGAACTACTAAAAGAACTGGAGGCGCTTTCACGACAAAACCGCTTCCACCGTCACCAGAATTATATCGTGGTCTGATTGTGAGACATAAACCGTTGAGACCACCTCCCTCGACTCCTGCGGTAAGATCTGCCTCTTTTCCGCGAACAAAAAAAGAACAGTTGAAACAAATTTTTTTAATAACTGCCATGTTCCAGTTCCGCCTTCTGAGCTGAATCAGCAATGAGTGGGATTCTTCCAACACTTTTGCTTTGTTAAAAGGATTAGTTGGTTACTCAAACCGAATCAATTCTAGAACCAGTAGCAATACGTAACCGAAGCACAG
>BGPR01021157.1:0-26870 GCA_013235015.1 Araneus ventricosus
CGGGTGAGCAGGCTTCTAGATTTAAAATTCAAACTAGCGATTTTGCCCTTCTAGCCTGCGTCTCGCATATTTGTCGCTGATGAGGATGTTACTGCCTTGGAAAAAGACTTTTCTCTGGATGAAATAAATGCGATCCTGAAGTTCAAAGAATACCTGCAGGAATTACAAGACTTGGCGCAAAAAGTAAGTCTACTAAAAGAATATACAGTTTGGCGACATGTCATGGAACCAAACTCTGCTCTGTAGTCAACTCTGAAACGAATGCGGACACGAAAGATATTTTTTTAAGTGTCTCTAACTTTTTATTGGTACATTTTTATTGTTTTCAGAACAGTCGAAATATGTATCAAATGCTCCACTTTTCCACTAACTTTGTAACAACCGAAATGCGCGCCAAATTCACTAAGTACAGCGATCTTACGTTACAAAAGCCGTGGTTGCTGCGGTTAGCACATTTGGAGATGTTTGGCGACTGCTGCACTGTCAGATATATGACATTCTGTACCAATATTTATGCTTAGCGATAACTGCCGTCGTGTTAAGAATATAGTATTAGTCCGTTCCAAGCAAAATTGGCCGTTCAGAGAGGTGGTCGCTGTAAAGGGTTTTTATAATTGGAAGTGCACAATATGTATTAACAACAATAAATTAAATAAAAAAGCTCCGATTCTTTTTTTCTGACAAAGTGAATTTTAAGATCGTCTAAAAAAACAGTACGTTAAATTTTTAAAAAAAAATGCAGTCTGTGTTTGCTTCGATCTTTCAACGATTTCGATGGTAAGCTTTTTTTCAATTTTGCTTTTTAATTGGAAAAGTAGTAGCGGACTGGACATCAAAATAGGGGTTGCCAGGAGTCAATGGGGAGGCCCACTCAAATCTACAGCCATCATATACATATTTTTAAGTTTATTTATTATACATATAATAAATTAAAATTAATAAGTTAACACAATGTATTCCTATACTGCCAATTACAGAATACACATATTCAACATATAATTAGAAGTGAGAAATGCAAAATATAAGTAGAAATTTTTGATTGAATTTGAAATAATTCTGGTGGGAATATAGCATGCTGTATATTTGGAAGTATATTGTTATTTTGAAAACTTTTCAACGAAACTAAAAATAAAGTGTGGAGAGAACGGAACATTTTCTAAAAAAAGACTCTTTCCCTCTCACACGCATACATCTCCTGAGGGCCCATACTGATTTATGTTTAGGGGGGCCCACTTGCCATCAAGCAAGCTGGCAACCTGGCCAGTCCGCCACTGTGGAAAAGCAACTCCCTAATCATTTAATGGGTAGTTGTTGAGGAATGGGCAATAACATCTGGTATTTTTCCTAAGGTCTGTTAAACTGAAAGTTTCATTTGCTGATGTCGAAACCCATATCAGTTTAGTTTACTTATATTAACGTCCCGTTTTCTGAAGCAACACGAGGGCAATTTTGGGACGGATCTCGTAATTTTGAACCACGATCATACGACGAGGGCGACACTTGAGCTGGTACCCCCTCTCCAAACTTCCGCACCCCATCAGCGGGAGGACGTTTGGCCCCCTACGTATAATTTAACGTGCAACAGGCCCACATACACAGCGGATCTTTAGTAGAATCGGGTTTCGAACCAGGAAACCTCCGGTCGCGAAGCCGAGACCTTAACACCAGGCCACCGCGGTCCTCGCAATCCATATCAGCAGCATCTTTGTCAGAGTAGGAATCAGCATGTGAAAGGCAAACTCTTTGATGGCCCATCCAGGTAGAGGCCGAAGTTCACTTTTCTCTTCACATTGGAAAATGGATGATTAATTTCGATCTGATTTCTGGTGTTGCTTTTGAGTGCATATGTTATTCGTTCTTTCTCCCTTCTCTTAATAGAAGGCCCAGAGTCAGAGAGAAGAAAGGAATGGATTTCAATGAACTTGAACGGCTACCACCCCGGCCACTCAGAGGGGTTTGAGTTTCGTCTTCTTGAGGTTATTTTAACGTTATGGCCATAAATTCGGTGCTAAAAGTGGCCGTTGAGAAGGGTGATCGCTATTGAAGAGGAGTTTTACTGTACTTAGATATCCGATTAGTAGGGGAGAGTCGACGAATTTAGACGACATTTTTTTAATGTACAGTGATGGAGGAGTAATTTTAATCTGGTATCCGGGTTCTCGACCAGGTGGCTGTGTAACAATTGACTGCAGCAGACATGACCCAACAACTCTTACTCGCTTCCTTAGTGGGCATCTCAGAAGTTTGACTTTCTCTGATAATTCTGAGTGTTTTGAGATCTGCCCAAAATGTACTGCAGAACGGGCCACGCCTGATCATATTCTTGCATGCCTGGGGCTTTCCAAACAGGATCTTGTTTCTAATACTCTATTGACTTTGGATTTCTTCAGGGTACGCAGGCTCATGGACCTGATATAGTTCTGCTGATCTTCGGGGATCAGCAAGAACACAACAACAGTAATTTTAATGAAAGACGAGTAGCAGAATTTTTTTTGTAGTTTTCATATCTTCAGAACAGTGCAATTAACTTATTATGAAATATTCTTTAACTTAGGAAAAAATGTGTCATCGGTTCAATCAAGGAAACCGTTTGTCTAGATTGGACCACCAATTTCTATTAAGCAGAATTAGAGCAAAAATATTTTTTGATTCTCAAATGACATTTTATGCACTGCATTCACTTCCTCTTCTCCCTTTGTTTCCTTAGAAATGATGTAAATGATGCGTATCCTAAGTTTTTATACTTTTTGATCCAACATTTGATGGCTTCAGTGACCTTTTATTGTTTTTTGCTTTAACTTGTTTCAATTCCAACTTGAGGACAACTATTGGTGATAGATTGCTTTCTGGGCTATTCCTGTAGTTTAAAATAATAATCCTATTGGTTTAAATGTTCCAATTTAGCAACTATTTGTTGTCCAATCTAGGCAAACTTTGGACAACAACAAAAAATTCCCTCAAACCTTATTTTAAAACTATTTTAACAAAATGATTATCGTAAATTGTAACTAAGGAAATTTCCTATTTGATGATGTAATAACATATTTTCTTACTTAATTTAAAACAGCATAAGGGCTTTTTGTCTTTTGTTAACCTTCCAGCGGGAGCGCGTATGCAAGAGATGCTTGCATTGTACATCGTATTACATATTTATATCGTTCTTTTATAAATTTAAGTGCAATTTTTATTTATAAAGTCTTTGTTTACTATTAAGCTAATAAACACAGAGAACATAAATAAAAGTTACATTTATTTTTGTAAAACAATACGATATATATATGTAATACGATGCACGATATGTCGTAAAATTTGCGTAGGCGCGCCCACTGGAAGGTTAAAATAATTAATGGATGATACCTAAATCTAAACACTTGTTAACCACTTAGCGCTTAACCCCTTAATTTAACATTTTCTTTGCTATCTAATAAGATGATCCCTTCTGTTTTGGAAAGCGGCTGTCGTTTTTCTTCATCTAGAAGGCATAAAATACTTGAGATATTTATAGAATCTACGTAATTTTTGTGTAAAATTATAAAGCTAATTATTGATTAAATTTTAGTTTTAAGACTAAAAATGCGATAATTCGATGCACAAGTATTATAGGGCTTTTAAGTGGTTAAAAATGATTTCCTACATCCCATTTTCGTTGTCACAACCTAATTTGCCTATATTTTACGGCCCAAATATATCATCATATTTGAAGTTATGAAACCGGCCTGTTCTAGGCGCCGATCCACATTTGGCATCTCTCCCCTATTTACTAAACTGAAATTCTTGTTTTCAGGGTAAAATGCTAAAATTTCTCCTTTAATGGTGTTAAATGAACAGGGTTTAATGTCTGTTTAATCTGCCTCATTGGCAGTTAACGTAGAAGCGCTAATAAAAATTGTACTCCTAAATATAATTTATCTTATCTGAATAGTTGATTTATAACAAAAGAAAAAAAAATAATTAAATAATTATTAATAAGCAAGGAATGTTTTTATTTCGCAAGAATATTAAAGCGAAATGACTAAAAAGATTAAGCCTAAAAAACAATTTTCATGGGTGGAAAAAAGAAGAAGAAAAGTAAGCAGATAGTTATGATTCTAACGTCGCTTTTTCTTTTCCAAGAAATGTTAAAAATAGCTTGGAAAATATCTTGGCTACAAACCTTTTAATGGTACTTTTCTATTAGCTCGACAGCACCAAAAAGATGTGAGCAATTCTTCACTTTTCCATCAACGTGATAGCAACCAAAATGCTCGCCAAATTCACCAAGTACACCAACCAGCCTTTATACTACGAAATGTGTCGTTAGTGCCGTAGAATTACAATGCTTGGCAGATTTAGGCGGCCGCCGAACTACCGAAAAAACGACATTTTGCGCCAACAATTACGTTTGGCGACAACTGCTGTCGGGCTAACAGAAAAGAACCCTTTAAATTATTCGACAAGTATTATAAGTCTCTTGATTTCAGACATCTGAGGAAAAGGCTCGCCTCTCTGAATCCCACAAAGAAGACACCTTCGTGGCCGACCACGCATTGATCGAAATGAGCAAAAAGTATACTTTGGTGCAGGAGGCAATTAATGAAGCCATCGAATACAAACAGCACAGAACCGATGACCAGTTCGAGAAGGCACAGAAGCTGATAAACAATCTGGAAAGCGAAATCTACGTTTTCAAGAGTAGCCTCGAAAATTGTCCCCGACCTAAAGAGCTGTTTCTTGGACCGCGCAAAATTCTTGTGGAAAACACTGCTCAAACAAACGACGAAGGTTTGAACTCAGAGGACAAAGTGCAAGCAGAATTTTCCTTGGAGGTAATTTGAACCATTTGTTTAACAAAGAGAAAAATGAATAAAACAGATTCTATCTAACCATACGTATGACACATGCGAATACTTAGGTGCGTTTCAACACAAATAAATGGTCAACTGAATCATTAACAACCATGAAAATGGCTATGCGCTGCACGATGAAGTGTCTCACAGTGGCTCCTAGCAGTAAATTTGAGTTCATAGCTCTAAAACTGTAGGAGATTTGACCAAAAATTGAGTTACAAAGTTGTAGAGCATCATTGATTTTGTACGAAATCCCACAAGAATGCTAAGGGGCCGTCCATAAATGATGTCACGCTTGGAGGGGGGGAGGAGGTTCATGAAACTGTGACAGTTTGTAACAAGGGGGAGGGAGGGGGTAACAAGAAGTGTGACATCACACATTTTGGTTCAAATAAAAACATTTAAAATCAGCAGATTAAATAATTAAGTTATTTTGAAATTACCAGAATTTAGAGTATTTTGTGTTCATAAAGTAAAGATAAGATTTATAGCAAAATATATCAAATTCAAATTCCAAAATACTACTGTTTTCAATTGCTCTTTTATATTAATATTTTATTACTATTGTATATTAATTAGGTTTTTTGTTGTAAACCTTAATCTTATTTCATACAAAATAAGTACACACATAACCATTATTATTATGCTCACAAATGTCACTAAAACACATAGTTAAAGTTTAAAAATAAAATTGGAAATATGATCTATAACGTAGTGCTTTGTTTCTGAACTGCAAGTATATGTTCATGTAATATAGCGTGACATGTGACAACGGGGGGAAGGGGGTATGGTGAAGTGTGACACTTTGTGACAAAGGGGGGGGGGTCAAAAATATTGAAACAAAGTGTGACATCATTTATGGACGGCCCCCAAGGACAGATCGCGTACAAAACTCATTCACGATTTCCACTACTGTTACGTCACGAAATGCCTCCAGCTTATAGTAACCAGTAGTCACTAGGTCAGGGGTGGGAGCCTTTTTGAGCTAAAAGACCTCATTAAATTTCGGCAGTGGGGCCAAAGGCCTCACGAGCACAATCTTAAGGGTTACTGTTCTGTAATTATTATTATACTACAAACAATTATATATTTCAATGCGAATAGTAAATAGCTGGTAAGAAGGCTTCAGGTTCCCCATTTCAGCCTCAGACGCATTTAACATCGATTTTTAATCCACTTCTCCTTCAACGACAACACGCGTCTTAATTCTCAATTCAATCTCACAGTACGTCAGGTGTCATGATGTCGAAGGAGTCTTATACAGCTGTTGTTTGAGTTAGCCCTCAAAAAGCCAGTTAGGGCTCAGGCTGCTCCAGTGTGCCGATTAGATACTTTTTTGGTAGCCACAGCATGGAAAAGACACAGTCCTGATAACTATACCCATTCAGGTGATTTGCTGAAAGCGCAAGACACAATTTTCTCCGTTCTGATGCGCACCGTGACGTAACAGTGTTAAAAATCGTCAACAAACAAACTTTATTCAAGTTCTGTTCTCAAGATACACTGTTTAAATTAATACTTAGTACGAGATGTCTTTCTTAACTATTACAAATCTTTGATGCTTCACAACTTTGTAACTGAAACTTATCTTATCTCCTTTAGTTTTTGAGATATTAGCGCTATTTATGAAATTTACGGCTAGAAGACACTATACTTAATCATGCAGGGTATAGTCGTTTTACTATATCTAGACACCATTTTCTTATGGCTTTAGTTGAACGAGTTTATCAGTTATTTGTTCTGAAACAGACTTAAGTATATACCCCCATATAAGTACTTAAAACTTTTGTAAACTTTAAATATATATTTGTTAATTATAATTATTAATACTCTGACTGTCAATTAACCCGATTAGGACGAAGCATAGGAATCCGAAGATACACAAGACTGCCCAGAAAATTAAATATTTTAAAAAGATTTTTTTCAATAAAATATGATTACGTTAATGCTTAAGTTTGGAAAAAAATTAACGTTTTTGGAATTGGAAACGTTTAAAGAGAAAGTAAATGCAATGAAGTTCAAAATATATTCAACCTGGAGACTATCAGTAAAGTGCTCAGAAATGTTTGGGAGTGATTGGACTTGTAACAGAAAGTATAAATAATATTATTAAAATCTGAAAAAGTTCTTAGAGATTTTTAAGAGCATCTCCAAAAATCTTTTTTTCACTTTTATATCCTTACACTTTAATTGTAAGTTTAGTATCTGCTTGCGTTTAATAAGGATATAAAAATTCAGACTTTAGCTATTATTGATCTTATTTTATTTCTAGATATTCAACAAAGACAATATAAGTCATATTCTAACTTCTATCAAAAACTGCATGGACACTATCGTTGAAGAATCCGGTTCGAATTGGAAAATGACTAATGAGGAAATCAAGAAATTCCTCAGGGGAAACCACGACGACACTAAGAAGCAGCTGGAAATTTCCGTCGCCGAATATTTAGAAAAAAACAACGAGCTGCAGGTTTCAAGTAGTGAATCCGCCTTGGTCCAGATAGCAAACATCGAAAAGAATCTGTTCGATATCTTCCTCTTCTTGGACAGACAATTGGTTGAAGCTCAAGCCGTGGCCGAAACATTACGATTCTTCAACAGGAAGTTCGTGCATTTCGCTCAGAAGTGCGATAAGAGATGGGAAGATTCTTGTGCGAACTACATCACGACTTGCAACAGAGTGCAAGAAGCACAGGAGAATATGAACTTCTGCTCCAGCAAGATGTCCAGGATTTCGTTTTCATTCACTCAAAAAACCGAAGCGCTGGAGAATCTTCTGACAGAATTTGGGACCATCAACCAAACAGTTGCGACCGTCATAGCAACGGGACACTTTGGCAAGCATGGAAAAGATCAGATTGAGGCAGTTTGCTACTCCATCGGTGAACTGGAGAGTCGTGTGTTCAACGTCGAAGATGTCTACAGAGTCAACATGAGGTGCATTCTGGATCTGATAGAAAAACCGGGCAAGAAGCTGGAATCTCTCCTTCAGTACATTGAGGAGTTGGGCATCCTGGGAGATTTCGTGAGAAGCATTACAAAGACCTACGAAAGCATGATTTCTTGCTCATCTGCTGACGGCAGAATGAATCAGCTGCGTTTTCTCGGACACTTCAAAGATCACGAGTCGGTCCAGAATGAAGGAGATGCTTTCCAGGATGGAGACAAAACAGAGAAATTTTCTTTCGGAGCTGCGAGTCGAACGATGCTGGAGAGGCAAAACAGCTTTGTTGAAGGCGTTTCCCACCAGCGGATAATATCGATGCTGAATGATGTGATTAAGAAAACGACGTCAGAAATGTCTAAGGCTGATAATATTGTGGTCCAACAAAAAGATTCCGAGCAAAACTGGATCCAAAATTTTACTGAAGCAGAATCAAAAGTAAGCAACGATTCTCTTCTTTACTATTTAATATAAACTAATTTATATAATATCTTCGCCGTTTTTTTAAATGAGTCTTTATATACGTTATTATAAGAGTTAATTTAATATAATCTTAAGGGAGCCATTAAATAAATATTGATTTGGAACAATCTTTCAGGAGAACGCAGGACATCTTATAATATTTTATATTTTCAGCCTGTATCGTTCTGGCGCGAGGTACTAATGATTTTAGGTGAAATATTACTGAGTATTTTTTCTTAGTTTTAAACTCAAATCTGTGCTCATGTATTTTATATACCATGGGAACAGCAGCAGCTCGTTTATAGGCACTGAAGAACTGTAGAACACTAAGATGTATCATACACTTCAGAGTATAAATTTAATTACTGATGTATCAATTTTATACGTAATATTCAAATCCCCAAACAATATAACGCTATTTTCCTTTAAACGCTTTTGACCTTCTTCAGACTTCCCGAGGACGGATTTTGTCCAAAATTTGATAGAAACCTACAAATTATGTCTAAAGACTACACATCAAATTTTATCCATGTAGCTCTAATAGTTTTAATAATAATCGTGTTCACAGGCACACAGACATAATTCCAAAATTGTGTTTTTCGGACTCCGGGAGGTCTAAAACGTGGAGATTCGTCAAAATCTCGAGGTCGAATTTTTTGACGATTACAATACTTTCTCTTTGTATACTTCGAATACCAGAAAGTAAAAACGCAGCAAGTAAGATGGGTGAATTTCAGTATACAGAGGTGTGCCAAAAAATTGCATCTCGTGCTGCAGTCAGTGTCCGGCACGGAAAATAGTAACTACTCTGCACACAACCTCATGAACTGCTGCAAATAATAGAAAAAGAAAATGTGTGCTCAATTGGAACTACAAAAAACAAAGAATATTTTTATAATTTAATTTCTCTCCGCGGCAGTTTTATAACATTGCAAGACTGTTGCAATCGCTAGCAATGTGTCGTTAAACATTTGTTTAACGGCACA
This sequence comes from Araneus ventricosus, assembly GCA_013235015.1. Classification (NCBI taxonomy): domain Eukaryota; kingdom Metazoa; phylum Arthropoda; class Arachnida; order Araneae; family Araneidae; genus Araneus; species Araneus ventricosus. The sequence goes on from BGPR01021157.1 coordinate 9,219, forward strand.
TTGCAGTGATTGCAGATTGCAATGGAACAATGACATAGCAACCGGGAGCCAAGGGGAGGGGGTAAAAATGCCCCGGGCACCAGTTTTAGGGGCGCCATGAAGTCAAAACATTACTGCTTTTATGGCGTTTATTAAAAATTATGATCAGAAGGCGTAAAAATAATACAATACCCCTGGCGCCATATACAGTGGCTCCCAAAAGTGTTCGTACACTTACGATTTTCAATGAAATAGGGCTCTGTCCATTAGTTAAAATTATTATTTCAGAATAGGTATTTAATAATAAGATCTATATTCTATTCTTAACAAAACTACATGAAATATTTTAAAAACATAGTAAAACTATATTTTTAGCAAATCAATAATCAAAAAGTAACAAAAACTTTATCTCGCAAGTCTTCGTACACTTTAAAATTTCTACATATTAGTAAATATTCTAATTTTTCGTTAAATTAATATTTAGTAGGATATACTTTAGCATCCACAACATCTTTTAAACGTTTGGGAATAGATTTCACTAGTTTTTTTTGTAATTTCTGCATCAATGTTCATCCATTCTTCCATCATTACTGTTTTTAGTTCGCTTTTCGTTTTAATGTCGTGTTTTCGTACTCTAACCTCCAGTTCTGTCCAAATATGTTCGATTGTGTTTAAATCTGGCGATTGAGGTGGTGTTTTCAAATTTTGTGGACAATTATAGAGACACCAGAGGCGAACGTTGAGAGCCGTGTGCTTAGGATCGTTATCTTGATAAAAAAAAAAAAAATACATAGTTGTTTCCAATACCCAAATTGCGGGCTGATAATTTTAAATTGTCTCTTAAAATATTTAAATAAAGAGCATGATTCATTATACCATCAAAAAATACCAAATTACCTAGTCCTGGTGCTGACATGCACCCCCACACAAGGACACCTCCACTGTCATACTTAACTGTTCCAACTAAGTTCTTGGGATTAAGTTCCTCATTTTTTCTTCTCCATTATACGTGCATCGGAACCAAAAATGTTAAATTTGATTTCATCTGCAAATTAGACATTATTCCAATACGTTTCGGGTTTATTTAACATTGATTTTGCGAAGGAAAGCCTAAGCTTTCTGTTTTTCGCACTAATAAAAAATTTTCTACTGGCAGAACGCCCATTCAATCCAGCTCCTCTGAGAACACGTCGAACATTTTCAGGTGAATTTGAAGTAGAAAATTTTTCATTAAATTCTGCAGAAACTGCTAAAGCACTCCAACGTAGATTTTTCAGAAATTTTCTAATTATAAATCTCCTTTTCACGTTTTGGTAACGCTGCCGGTCGACCTTTTCTTACCTTGTTTTCGATCAGATTTTCTCCTTTAAAGCGTTTTATCACATACTGCACTGTAGAATGGGATAAATTAATTCATTTAGCGATATTCCAAACTGATTTACCACTACTATGATGAAAAATAATCAATTTTCGGATGCTGATTGCTGTTTCTCTACGACCACGAGCAATTTTTAAATAATAAATAGAATATGATATAATAAATAGCCATTTTTTAAAAGTGTACGAAGACTTCTGTGGGATAACATTTTTGTTACTTTTTGATTATTGATTTCTTAAATGGTAAAATAAAGTTTTACCATGTTTTTAAAATATTTCATGTAGTTTTGTTAAGAATAGATTACAGATCTTATTATTAAATACTTATTCTGAAATATTAATTTTAATTAATGGATAGAGCCCTATTTAATTGAAATTCGTAAGTGTACGAACACTTTTGGGAGCCACTGTATGTTTGTTAAGCAATAGATAAAGTCAGGGATAAAAAAAAATCATTATTTTTCAGGACCCACTTACTCTCGCTGCGCCACTGGTCATGGTGACAAAACGTGGCGTTTATGCCACTTTTTAAACTTAAATACAATGCGGGGGCGAAAAATAATATTATGACCCGGGCGCAACTTACCCTCGCTACACCGCTGACTGGGAATGAATGTTTAAAATGTATATGCGAGATTTTACATAGAAAATGAGGGTGGTTCAATTGTTTTCATACCTCCGTATGATATTTACACCAAAGCTGATTATCTTTATCTATTTTTAGATTAATTCTATTAACGAGCAGACTGTTTTTTTGTTTGTCTGCCCATGTGTACGCGAAATACGATAACTCAACACGATGATGAGATTTTATATGTGGTTACGACACCACAGTTGTACATCCACAGGGCTGGATTTTCCATAAGCGGGGTTTACACGCGAACAGTAAAACCGACAGTAAGATGTCGCTGTCAAGTTCGGACAGAGACTTGCCGTGGCCCGGTTAAAACTTTCATGATTCTGCGCATGCGTCATCTCTTACTGTCGGTTTTACTGTTCGCGTGTAAACCCCGCTATAGGCACAACTTACGCTCTGGCCTAGGGCACAGCAGGTAAAGGGGGCGTTTATGCTGAAGAAATAACAACTAAATATTTACAAAATTTTCAAACTGATTTTGAAAAGGTTATATAAAATGCTGTTTTTTGAAATTTATATCCGCGTACGTTAAATGAAGTGAGCTTTACATTAACGTTGCCCTCTCTCCAGCTTGAGCTGTCTTGCTCAATCATGGGCAAAAAGCATTTGCTGTGACTCTCTCGCCCACTCAACCTAAACCACGGGAATTCCAGATTTTACTCAACATTCCAACTCACATTGCTCGACTTCTACGTATTTTCTGACAGTAGATACGTAAAATATATCGCTACGACTTTATATATACAGTTTAGTTTACTCAGGTATGTCTGAAAGAAAAACTGACAAGAGTGTTCATCACACAATACGAGGGGAGTGGTTTTCATTTATAAAATGAAACATGCACAAGTTATGGTTTGTTTAAGCAACGTCATTTAATGAGGTTTGAAGTAAGTTTGATACAAAAAAATACTATTTATCGCTGTTTTTACTTTCTCGTATACGAAGTATACAAAGAGAAAGTATAGTAATCGTCAAAAAATTCGAACTCGAGATGTTGACGAATCTCCACGTTTTAGACCTTCCTGAGTCTGAAAAACACAATTTTGGAATTATGTCTGTGTGTCTGTGAACAAGATAACTCTAAAACTATTAGAGCTACGGGGATGAAATTTGGTATTAGGTCTTTAAACATAATTTGTATGTTTCTATCAAATTTTGGACAAACTCCGTCAACAGGAAGTCTGTTTGTATGTCCGCGGTCATGCGAACACTATAACTCAAAAACTTGAATAGCTAGATGGATAAAATTTGGTACACGGTTTTATCGTCATAAATGTAGGTCCGTATAAAATTTTGGGCCAAATCCGTCAAAGGGTCGACTGTCTGTCGGTCTGTATATTTTACTTTTGAATAGAATCCGTCATCTCCACGCGCATGCCTACTGGAAGCAATCTTCCGAGCAAGCGAAGGCTATGGAGCGAATTACGTCAGTTTGTCCTTGAGACGTCAAGAGCTGAAAATCGGTACGCATCTCTTTGAATTTGATTCTTTACCTAGATATTTTTCAATCACTCTAATGAAAAACCTTCTGATAGTCATGGGATTCTGGGTAACTGTAGGTTCGCATTTTTGTATCCACGCGGGGGGAGGGGAAACAGCACCTTTCTGGGGAAGTATAAGAGAAAGTTTAGGGGAGAACACTCCCGCTGGTTTTTGTAAGAATCACGTATTAAACTGAAAATTCTAAAACAGCTTTTTGAAATGGGGTGGTTCGGGGGCGCAGAATTGGCTACTTTGACTTAGAGCGAAAAAATGCGTAAATCCGGCCTTGCGCATCTGTATCAACTTCCAAACCCATTCTGTCAATGGGTCCAAAATGCATATTCGATACTCTTCACTAAACAACGAAGATAAACTCAAAATGCGTCGAACATTCCAGGCGGTTGAGAAACGTTTTGAGCCGATCGACAAATCTATAAAACTTTTTTTATATTGATAAGTCTCCTTATTGTATTATTTTCTTTACCTTAATGTTTGAATGAAATAGGTTTGCTATTCGTGTATAACCCCATCGGGGGAGGCACCGCTAGTTCCCGGATGAGAGGCTGCCGTATAAGTAAGCCGACTCTCGTCAATCCGATGGTACAATAATGATGGTGTGGTTCTTTGGGCCCATCTCCGAAGACAGGGCGTACCCCGGTAAAAAGGAAGGTTGTTGCATGCTCGTAATGGGGATATAATGCAGGAACCTCAGTGCCTGACTATTCTGTCTCGGCGGCCGGTCTTTCATGTGCTACCCGGATGCTACGGCAGGGCGGGGCGATGGTCCTCGTGTATTCTTGTATTAACGGCCCTAATTCGTATTTGTTCATTTCAGATGAAGCACCTCAATATCTGGGATGCCGCGATGTCCGAAACAGCTCTCAGCGAAATCAACAGCGACTGCCTTCTTCCCAGATCGAGTGGGTCTTCAGCAGGCGAAGACTAAATACGAAATGTATATTGCAATGAATAAATTTTATTCCCAATCAGTTAATTCGTTCGCTATCAGTTCTTCTTCGCAGTCCAATGTTTACGACCTCGGCTTCTACCTCATTGTTCGCAACGACTGTTCGTCCCTCATTGTTCAAGTGTTAGAATTATTAGAAGCCGTTGGATTTCACGCTCAGACTTTTGCTATATTTTTAGACAGTTTCGCATTTTGTTCAGTTTTATCTTTACATGATAAATAATTTCAGAATCTTAAATCTGAGCCTTAAACTTTGGCCACCTATTACTTAACAGATCTTTTTAAGACTTCGTTAGGGGCCGTTCAAATATTACGTAAGCATGTTTTTGGTATTTTTTTACCCCCTTCCACCCTTGTCAGCAAAAATAAGCAAATCGCAACCCCCTCTTATAATTACGTAACCAAACTGCACCCCCCCCCCCGTTCTTTTTTTTACAAAACGTATAACAGTAATAATCTAATTTTAAAAATTTTACGACTTAATTCAAATAAAAAACTAACTCGCGCGCGCGCGGCTTAAAATGAAAAAAAAAAATGTAAGTTTAATTTCCTTAAAATTTCGAGTTTAAGCTTACAAAAATCAAGTTTAATTTTCTTTTGCCAAATTTAACATTTTTCAAATTCAATTTTTTTTAAATTAAATTATTTGTGCAAGTTGCAAGAGATTTTCGGAAATAAAGTGATTTTAATGTCTTACGTAAGCATCACTCATACTCCCCTCCCCTCCCCCCTTGTCAGCAAAAATAAGCAAATCGCAAACCCCCTCCCCCCCTTGGGTGCTTAAGTAATATTTGAACGGCTCCCTTAACCTACGTTTGGCGCAACATGCCCTAATAACGGTGATTGCACCATAAACTCCAAGCCAAACGAATTCTTCACTTATATTGGAACTACGTAGTGATTCTTATAGAGACAGTCTAGAGGACTTAGTAATTCGTTGACCTACATTTGGCTCAGCATGCCCCAATAACGGTGATTGCACCATGAACTTCAAACCAAACGAATTCTTCACTTATATTGGAACTACGTAGTGATTCTTATAGAGACAGTCTAGAGGACTTAATAATTGCGCAGTCATCGTGCTTAATCCTTTCGCGTGCATTGGTTTCGCATTGAAACCACACACTGAGCATTTTTTACTGCGCATGGGAGAAACGTAGTGTAATTTTTCTTTCATAACTTAAGAGCCAGACATATAGGGCAACTTATATAAAAATTCCAGTTCAATACCGTTAGTATTCACAAAAATATCGGCATTGCGAGAGATAAATTGTTTTTGATCTCTAAGAGAAACAAAATGATATTTATTAAAATTGAATCTTCGAAAGTAATATCGAATTTTATGAAGGTCGAATATCTTGAATACTCATGTATACTCATAAATGAAGTGCATAATTTAAATTGCAGTTCGTTGTTAACTTATTCGGAGGAAAAATAGCCCGTTACCGTTCATTGGTTTCACTGTGAAACCACAAATTTCTTGAAAATAAAAGAATTCTAATTTTTTTCCTTTGCATATTTATAATCAGCTACATGTCTAATAATCATTTTTGAACTAAATTTAGCAATTATCAAAACGAAACATGTAGTGAACTTGAAAGGGTTAACCGATCGAAATTATGACAGATCAGTCCATGGACCTTCCCAAGTCGAATAGCGTATAGCGGGGTTACACGCGAACAGTAAAACCGACAGTAGGATGTCGCTGTCAAGTTCTGACAGAGACTTGCCGTGGCCCGGTTAAAACTTTTACGATTCTGCGCATGCGTCAACCTACTGTCGGTTTTCTACTGTTCGCGTGTAAACCCACCTTATGGATGGACCTGCAAGTGATAGTTTTTTTGCTCTGCGCAAATTCGTCGAAAATACCGTAAAATAGGGTTCTGCCCACTTGTGTCGTTTTGCAGATCAGACAAACAATTTGTGACCCAGTTATGGTACAAAATACACTCACTTTTTGTTGTTGTTGTTGTTGATGATCCCCGAAGATCAGCAGAGCTATATCAGGTCCATGAGTGATTCACTCACTTTTTATGAGGGGTAGTTTTCATGCAGGTATACTCGCGGGTTCTCAGAAACCTAAATCTTGGATTAATGTAAGCTCACATATCACGACAGGTGGTATAGTCCTTAAAAAAGTATTTGCACACTCCGTATTGCTCGCAACCTATAAATTCGAAATTCAAGCAAAATACATGATTTGATTTAAAAATATGTGCTCTTTAAATCTCTTTTGCGTAAGGGCCAATCTTCGTTTTATTTTCATATTATCTCTAAAGTTTCCAATAGTAATCCCCGTTGTTTCATTTTTTCAACGATTCCGCATCGAGAATTGTTGTGAATTTCGAAAGTGAAATAGTCTAAGCAAGCAATCAGAGATATAGACTGTTTCCACAAATCAAAGAAAAAATCCAGAAAAAGATACGATTGCACTGCAAAAAATAAGTAAATTTCATACAAATAAAGGCGTGTATACGTTAAAAAGTAATGCTGCATCAGAAGATTGAGAAGCAAATTATTGGAGGTGCTGTTGTTTAACATCACTGAACACGTGTCTGAAAACAGGCCTACACAGTTTCTGAAAGTAGAAATTGTGTAGTGAAATTTCAAAATAGCCATTTTTTAGGTATCAGTACTCCATTTATCTGAAAAATTAATTACCTTGACGAGCCACTGGCTTCTCATTGGGTCCAATAAAATATTTATTTATTTATCTAGAAAATGCACAGTACCGAATAAACTCCAATTACAGAGTGCATGATACAGAAACAAACACTAAAATAGCCGTAAAACACAGATTAATAAAAACAACAGATAGACATAGAAATCACTAAAAACACAACTCGAATTTAAAAAAGAACACAAAATAAAAACACTTCAAGAACACAAAAGCTACAAACATTCAGTCTTAAAAACACCATAGAACATTAAACACATCAAGATCATCAGAGTACCTGTTAAAAATCTTGAAAATTTATAAATGGAAAAATTACGCATGTAATTAAACCTGGTAAATACATTTACAAATAAACAACTCTTCCTCAGACTTCTAGTTGTCACAGAATAAATGATATGGCTCAATATGTCACTGCAATCAATGGCATCATTAATTATCTTATGATAAAATAAAAGACAAGAAATATCACGTCCGACCCTCAAACTGTGAATGCCGAAGATGTTACATAAATGAGATGAGGATAAGTCTTGCGGATAATAGAGATTTGTTCGGTAAAATAAGTAACGCAAAAACCTAGCCTGTAACTGCTCAATAATTTTAATTTTATTTTTATTGTAAGTGTCCCAGAAAAGACAAAAGTACTCAAGACCCGAGCTGACAATAGTGAAAAATAAAACCTTGAAAGCAACTACACCTGAGAAATGCCTGTTGTTACGTTTGATAAAGCCAAGTTTAGTGTAGGCCTTAGAGACAATGTTGTCAATACATTGGATAAAATCGAGTCTAGTGTCAAAAGTAACACCAATGTCAATAACTGACTTGGATCAGCGTAGTAAGCAGCGATTTGGTAAGAGTAAAAAATAGTCTGATTTTCTAGTAAAGGTTAAGGATACTACACTTTTCAAGGAGTAATTTATTTACGATTATTATTAAGGAGTAATTTATTAAGGAGTTATTTTAAGGAGGAGCTTTATTAAGGAGTAATTTATTTACGATGCACCACTGATATAAGTTATCAAGGTCGTTCTGTAGAAGAGCAGCATCAACACTGGACCGTATTTGTCTGAAAAATTTCAGATCGTCGTCAAACAAAAGACACCCAGAAAAACCCAATTCACCACAAAGGTCATTTATAAACAAAATAAAAAGCAAAGGACCAAGATTTGAACTCCGAGAAACTCCAGATGTGTTTGAAAACGCATCAGAAATATAACATTATTAAAATAGACATATAGAATGATTATTCAAATACGAGAAAAGCCATTGAGCAAGCTTGACGTGAAAACCAATAGTTCTCAATTTCTTCATAAGAATATCAAAGTCGATTGAATCGAAGGCCTTTGAGAAATCAGTGTAAATAACATCTAGTTGACAATTGCCTTCAAAGGCTGAAATACCTTTGTCAGTTAAGCGCAACAAATTAGATGAAGTATAATGTATAGTCATGAATCCATATTGAGCAGAAAAAAGTACATTTTTAAACTGGGGGATAAGCTTTTTTTGTATTAAAATTTCAAAAATCTTTGATAGAGGACTCAGAATTGCAATCGGTCGATAATTTTTGCATTCTTCGGCATTACCTTTTTACTTTCTCATATACGAAGTTATACAAAGAGAAAGTATTGTAATCGTCAAAAAATTCGAACTAGAGATTTTGACGAATCTCCACGTTTTAGACTTCTCTGAGTCCGAAAAACACAATTTTGGAATTATGTCTGTCTGTGTGTCTGTATGTCTGTGTGTGTGTCTGTGAACACGATAACTCGGAAACTATTAGAGATAAAGGGATGAAATTTGGTATGTAGTCTTTAAACATAATTTGTAGGTGTCTATCAAATTTTGGACAAAAGCCGTCAACGGGAAGTCTGTCTGTCTGCATGTTCGAGGTCATGCGAACGCTATAATTCAAAAACTTGAATAGCCAGATCTATAAAATTTCGTACACAGTTTCATCGTCATGAATGTAGGTCCGTATAAAATTTTGGGCCAAATCCGTCAAAAGGTTGACTGTCTGTCGGTCTATATAAGCACATCTCCAACGAGTCCGCTATCTCCACACGCATGCGTATTGGACGCAATCTTCTGTGCACGATATTTATTGACTCCTGCTTGGCGCTTTTTTCATCCGATTCTCCATGCGCATGCGTACTTGAAGCAATCTGTGCACGCGGAAGGATTGTCCTTGAGCGAAGAAAGAGTAGAAATCGGTACGCATTTAATCGGGACGAATCTCTTCGAATTATGACTTTTTACCTAAATATTTTCTGATAGTCATTGGATCCTGGGTTACAATAGGTTCGAATTTTTTTATCCACGCGAGGGGAGGGGAAACAGCACCTTTTTCGAGAAGTATACGAGAAAGTTTAGGGGAGACCACTCCAGCTGTTTTAAATACAGGAACGATTTTAGTCAACTTCCAGGCACGGGGAAATGTATTTGTTTTCAAAGAAAGGTTAAACAACGCAAGAAGGGGATAGACCAGAAACACATCACAGCCCTTAATAATTAAAAGGGGAATATTGTCAATACCAATAGTTGAAGTAGATTTTAATTCCTTAACAACCATACCCACATCGTCGTAGGTGACAGTGTCAATCCCAACGAAAACGCCGCAGCAGTTGAACGCGACGTCATCATTACTGTCATATTCAGTACTGAGCTCAAATACCGAACAAAAGTAATCAGCTATACCAATGTCATTGATGAAACATTTATCGTTATAGTATAATTTGCCAGGCAAATGGTTATTATTTTTGTCCTTTTTAAAATGTGACCAAAACTTCTTTGGTTCAGAAATTAAATCTTTCCAAATGAGATGTAAATAATTGCCATAATCCCTTCTGATACCAAACTTAACGCCAGCACGTAAAGACCTAAATTTATCAATAAAAACCGAATTTCTAAGTTTTAAAAGTAAACGACGAACTATTTCCTTCCTTCTCAACAAATCTCCTGGTCTCAACCGAATACCAAAAAGGAAATTTCTTAGTAATAGCTGTTTTTAAAGGAATAGTTCGGGCAAATACATCGTCTAAACAATTATAAAAATTATAAACTGCATCATTTACTTCATCAAAAGTAAGTAAAAAATTCCAATCGATCTCACGGATCGAGTACCATAATGATATAAAGTCGGCTATTTTAAAATCATATTTTAAAACATGGTCAGTACTCTTGTTGGTAAGTGCAGGTACAAATTGTATAAAAATAGAGAGTGCAGGATGATGTCAATCCTCAATAACCAGATGGCGGTCATTGTGTCGAATTGCAATATCACACGAGATAAAATCAAGTCAAGATATTTGTCGTTAAAATTTAGAATCTTATTTATCCGTTTCATATTAAAAAGATGCATAAAGTTTAAAAATTCCCTAAGAGTCGGCACAGACAATAGGAATCATTAAAATTATTGTAAATAGACAAATTAAAATCACCACAGATAAAAAATATTCTCAAAAGAGCCAAAAGGATCAAAACGATAAAAAAAACTTAGTATACCTGTCAATACCAGAAGCAGGTGGTAGATACAAAACACATAAAAGCAACTTTTTTCCAAATTTCAATTTGACTGAGATCCAAATACACTCAAGATCTATCAGAGGAACATGGATTTGGGAAGAATATATGTTTTTCTTGATAGCAACCAGTACACCACCGCCACGTTTACAAGAACTGGTGGAAGAATCACGATATCTTTGCGAAAAACGAGGTATCGATCATCAAAAAGATCAGCTGAGTCAATTTGCTCACATAGCCAAGTCTTAGGGGTCTATTCTGGTACCCCCAGTTGGGTTGGGTTCCGCACGTTAATAACGGAACCCAACCGGGGGTACCAGAATAGACCCCTTGATCAAACAGATAACATCAAAGTCTTCAGAAGCAACGGAACTAAAAAAATCAACAGTTTTTGTACGAAGACCACGGACATTCTGATAAAAAACAGAGAGTCAATTGCTGCTTCCGGCGTTATTAGTGAAGCCAGGGTTAGAAGGAAGATTGGTATTGTCTGGATAAATCTGATCTTCTTTCAATCTATCAAAGAATTCGGTAATCAGACAACCCTCAGGCCAAGGGGTCTATTCTGGTACCCCCGGTTGGGTTGGGTTCCGTTGTTAATGTGCGGAACCCAACCCAACTCAACCGGGGGTATCAGAATAGACCCCCAAATCGATGCATCACATAGGAGATGAAAATCACTCTCAAAAACCTCAACATGAAAGGAAGCATACGACTGGAATTTAGTCCTAATTCTACGGCACAAAAGATAATTGAGTTTTAAAGGATTCAAAAACTGAGATACCTCATAAACAGTAGTATCAGGACTAACGGGTCTATTCTTGTACCCCCGATTGGGTTGGGAGTTGGGTTGGGTTCCGCACGTTAACAACCCCTAAGTCTTGATGGAAAAATCGTTTTTCTTTACCACACTTTTTCTTTTTACACGCTTTTTCACACATCGTTTACTTTTACTTACCCACACTTTTAATGACGATATCTTACTGGCGCCATTTATGCCCAACTTCGAGTCGGATTTGACTCCTTTTACAGCACTAGAGCCAGTGGCGGTTTTCCGCACAGGCGTTACAGGCGCTCGCCTCGTGCCTTTAAAATTCAGGGGGCCTCAAAATCCATTCGACGTACACAGCAATGCAAATTGATGGTGAATTAGTGACATTCGGTTGGGGTATCAAAACCTATTGGACGTAAATTGTAGTTATATCGACGGCGAAGGCGCGACATTGAGTAAGGGCAGGGGCGTTGTGCATCGACGGTAACGGTAGGGGGCCTCAAAACCTATTCTAAGCACATCGTAGGGCTAAGCCGATGGGGAAGTTGAGACATTGGGTAGAGAGAGGGGGCCTCAGGTCAGTTTTGCGCCTGTGGCCTCATATTGACAAAATCCGCCACTGACTAGAGCTATTCCGTACCGCAGAAGCATATATTTTAACCTCAGGTTTCAAATTTGCTTTCACAAGCTCTTCAGGTAAGTTAGGTTCCTGAAGCTCGGGCTGTCTGGCAATACCTTCAGGGCCCATCTGTTTAGAAATGCGGTCAACTTGTATTAATGACAATACGGAAGAATGAGAACTCACATTTCTGGTCAATAAATATCTCCATAATGTTGTTTGGCTGATCAGCACCATTTTCCTGGACAGAAGCCATCTTGAACACTGCATCTACATACAACATTAAAATATCAGCTTTTAAATCATTAGAAGCATCATTTTGCATCTAACTGGCGACTTTTTCTCAGTTACACATTACTAAAAATACTATACAAATTTTCCGATTTATCAGAAAAATCCTAACTTTCGCTTCCCCATCCAAAACATCGGAGCTCATGATTCAGCAGCTTTGTTGCCAAAGGAGATAGTCAGAGGGGTCTATTCTGGTACCCCCGGTTGGGCTGGGTTCCGTTGTTAACGTGCGGAACCCAACCCAACTCCCAACCGGGGGTATCAGAATAGACCCCATAGTCAAGCTTGAATAACTCGATTTTTAGTGAGTGATTTCTTTCAGAGGAGTAACTTAAAGCTCTCTGAAATTATTATTTCGTTCGCTTGCGTTTCTTTCTTACTTACTTTACAAAAAGAGAGACAGGCTCGATAGTCTCTACGGGGCAGTGGCGAATCCAGGGGGGGGGGGCTATGGTGCTGCAGCCCTCCCAGAGCTAAAGCAGAATTCTTGATTTTATTCAAAATCACTACAACTGTTTATTCTTAATTTCCCTTTCTTAAAAAATAATTAAAACATGACAACATTGCTTTATGGCTTGACAGGCTCGAAATTTTCCTACTTTTCTAGTCATTCCATTTGTACTCGTAGCCTTGACACGGTCGAAAACATTTTTTGGCTACTTATTTCATTGTATTTCTATTAAATTATCGAAAGTGTTGTACTTCTCTTTATGATTCTTATTGTCAGGTGAGTAAAGTCTGTAAAGTTTAAGTGTTTTGATTTGCATAAGCCATGATGTGTGACATTCGTCACGACGATACAAAATTTTTAGGACCTCAGCCCCTCCCAGACCCAAATTCTGGATTCGCCACTGCTACGGGGTAATGGCAAGCACCCTACTGCCGTGGAGCGGTTTTTCTTTAATAGGCGGAAATTATACAGAACATTTTCATTTGCACATGGGTTACAGGAAAGAAATAAGTAAAATTTCTAAATATTATAAGGAATTCTTGCACATATTTTTCAATCTCAGAAAATTTTTATCTGTTTATTATTACAAGTATCAACATGCAAAAAATTGTTACAAAAATCGTCTGGTGGGTGCACGTGAATGCAGTCCAAAAGCAGTATAATAAAAATTAAAAATAAATGACTCTTTATTTGACGAATATTCCAGAAAAACAAAACGTTGCACAGGTAACAAAACTAAGCAGCACTTTTATGAATTCACGGTACTTTCAATAGCGCTCAATGTCATCAGCTTATGTCAGCTCAATGTCAATGCTCATCAGCTTAGAATGCTGACCAAACTCCAACTGACTCATCTTTGGTTAGAGTAGCTTGCTTTTATACTTTTTCCAACAGGAAGTGACGTCACATGGTAATCTCTAGAAGGTTCTTGATACTTCTCGCTCCTAGGACCACAACTCAGGAATTTTCTAGAAGATTCCTTTTGTCGCCAAGATTAGCATGTGAGGGAAACAACTTTACAACTTCGTAACAATAATGTATAATCGGTCTTCTATAAATGTAATTCAGAGAAAGCAGTGCCATATCAACTACAGGATCTGTCGATGATTAATTTTTAAGAGCGTGCAAATTCAAACGGAATAAAGGTATCTGCTGCTGATATGTAGCAGAATTAATAAGTAAAGCTGCATTTTCTTCAGCCATAAAACTCACTTATTATGAGAGGAAATGCTAACCGCTCTGCTTGAAGCTAACTATAAAATCAGCCAGAATGGTACAATATTTCAAATTGTACTCGACTTGGACCTCTCATCGCAGAAAATTCGAATGTACTTAGAGTTTGATTACTGTCTTTAGCTCAATTAATGAAATGGAAATGGACTATATTTCTTTATCATTTTATTGTTAAACTCAATATAGGTATATAAAAGAGAGACTGTGACCAAATTGCAATGCTTAATCGATATTCATTAAAACATTGGGGATAAAACGTTTATAAATCTATACGACTTTGCTTAATAGGAGATACAAATATAGCTGGAGCTGCTTGAAAAAAGTCTCGCTTGATAGGTAAATATTCCGTCTGCTGCTTAATAGAGGAGCACCCTTTTTTCGGCCCATCTGTCATTTTTGGGATTTCTAGGTCCCAAATTCTATAAAGTCAAAATGTGAGAGAAAATCCACTTACTTGACTTTCCGGGTTCTTACTGTATCTATTAATTGAGATAATCCAAAAGTATTATTCGAATAAATCCGGAGAGCATTCGGTATAATCTACAGTGTTTATTATTCTAGAGGACACACACATATAAATATGATGAAGGCATATATACAAATGTATTATTTACATTTCATATTACAACGTGCGCACTTCATGATTTTCGCTTCGAACACAAACAACCTTCGCTTTTTACATCTTTTAGCCAACTAACTTTCAGTTCAGGGAATCATGGAATTTCGTCCTGATGTCACCACTGCACATGTGCGCAAAAGGGTTACATCATATTGTGGTTTAGTCAAGGAATTCCAACAGTCATCGACTCTTAAGCAGCCCATTCATATGTCTTCCAAAATGGAAATTTTGTAACACGGAAAGGAAAAATCAAGCGTCAGGGTCGAAAACTTATGGAAAATAGCATCGCGGCTGGAAAAAGTCGGATTTCCAACCAAACCAAATCCCGGCAGTTCGTGCGCCGAATCTTTGGTAGGAACTTTTGAGAGGGTAGTCGGCACTTCAAACGATTTGACTAGATAGAGACCCTGCTACGAGAATAGCAAATCTGAAATCCGCGGAGTGGGGGAAGGAATGGGGGATCGAAGAGCAGCTGTAGAGGGGGAAAGAAGATCTCTCTCCCCTACTGCCAGCGCACTTTGGGACTTCAGATGAATGGACCTGTCTGATTTTTCGACTTGAATGGGTGAAAAAAAACAGTGTTGGGACAAATGGATGGAATGGAGTACAGATAAATTGCCGGCTTTAAGCGGGTCATTCACAGCTGTTCCAATCGGGAATTTTTGGAACACGGGAAGGAAAAACCTATCGTCAAGGTCGAAAACCTATGAAATTTAGAGCAAATGGATTGAAAGTGGTGGAATTCAAAAGAACTTAAAGCTGGGCATTCACTTGAAAGCTAGCTATGCCATTTCTTCTAAACCCATTTTCCCCCACCCATTTTAATCGAAAAATTACGCACGACATTCACATAGTCTCCAAAGTGCGCCACTGTAGCTCGTCGATTCCCCTCTATTCCTCCCCCACACTCGGCGGATTTCCGATTTTCTAGCCTCGTCGCGAGGTCTCAATCTAGTCAGATCCTTTGATGTGCCGCTAGCCTCGCATCGGGGTCTCAAATTGGAATCGGCGCATGAAGTTTTGGATTTTTAATTCGTTTGAATTCCATCGTTTCTAATAATTTGTTCCATATTTCATAGGTTTTCGACCTTGACGATTGCTTTTTTCTTCTCGCGTTCCATGTGACATGTGAATGGGCGGCTTAAAACTGCATCCGCCGATTCCAATTCGGACCTCGATGCGAGGGTAGCGGGAGAAGAAAGGATCTGTCTACACTGGGACCTCGCGTCGAGGCTAGAAATGAAACTCGAAATTCCCCATGGGGGGGGGAGGAATGAAGGTTGGGAGGAATTCTGCGACTTTGAACCTTATCTCAAAACAAACTTTGGAACATCCGTGAATGCTTTCCTAATTTTTCGACTAAAATGGGTGGGGAAAAAATCGGTCTTGGGACAAATGACATAGCTTAGTCTTCAAGTGAATGCCCAGCTTTACCTAGGACTGAGGGGGTTGTTCTTTTCGCCATGGGGATTGGCGCTGCAAGCGAGATTAAACAGATGCCTTCTGCCTAAATTTCTGATAATAAGTTTTATGTTGCAGACTTTCTGAAAAGTTATTGAAAAAGAACAGTTGGTGACGTTTCGAAATAAAACATACCCCGAATATGAATGTGCTATTAACAGCAAAAAAATTAATTACGGAAATTTTTGCTATAATTACAATGGTCTCTCCACAATCCGGCACTCGGCTAAATCGGTCCCTAGAGTAGTCCAGCCTTTTTGAGAAGGGAGACAGGACAGTGTGAAAGGAAAAAACAAGGCACCGTATGTCAACGACTTTTGCTACGACGTAAACTACAAGCTGCTGCTTAGATTTTGCAGCATTTATCATATATAGCATAATTTTTTGTATAATTTTGTGCAATCAGCACAGCTTTTGCTATTAAAATGCGTTCTTTAGCGAATCTCCACTTGTCCGGAGCTTTCATTAATCTGGTAGTCCACTGATCTGATATCTGCCGGATTACTGACAGTCTACTACACTTTTTTATTGCCTATTCAGATTACTGTTCCTAGCGGAATGTAAACTGAAGTCAGAAAATTCTAATGGCATTTATTTATAATTTTTACTTTTTCTTTTATTTGTTTTTATTTTTTATTCATTTATTTATTTACATTTTGAATCCAAGTAGGGTGGCACTAATTTTGTGGGCAAGCGCTTAAAGAAACTTATAGAAGTAACGTATTGGTAATTAAAAGAACAAAAAAAAAATGATTCGTTATGTTCAAGAGACGGAACTAATTTGAATTTGCAGCCCGAGTGCTGCCGAATAAATCAATTTGGTGATTGCTTAAACTGAAGGCTTACTATGTCGAATGCTCGGGTTGGCTGTTTATAACAAAACAAGGAACTCGTGTATAACCTCGACCATCAACTTTATAAAAATTGAACCCTTGTTTCGAATTTGATATTAGTTTTATCCATCGTTAGATGTTTGTTTGTTTGCTTTTTCCGGAAATTTACGCTTTCTATACTTAATCGCAGCAATTTCAAGTGTGCCAATGGACGAATTTTCTGCTTTGTTAATCCTTTGTATCTCGTACTTACGGTGCACGAATTCGATTTCCGGTACAATGCTTTGTCAATGGAGATCTCCACATTATCAGTACTCTATTTCAAGACGTTAATGAGCTTTCATAGTCTTCTTTTTCGATTATTACAGACATAAAGAAATTAAATTTGATGTGTTTTTTCTGTAACTTTTGACGTTCATATAAAACACAAGCTGTTTTAACGCAATGGATGCCATAATTCCTTGTTATAAGCTCTTTGCGGTAACCTAAGTTAGAAATCACTTTAGTTGCTGTTGTTTTATTCCATTTTCAGCTCGAATCAGATGCTTTTTTGTAATTATCGCTTATAGAAACTAATACCTAAAAAGATTTGGTAAATAAAGAGGACAAAAATACTTTACTCTTTTTTAAACACATTTATTTGACTTGTTTCTCGTTTGTAAAGATGAAATTTGCGATCTGTTTTTCACGCAGTGCTAAAATTTTAAAATATTATAGACTTGTAGTGGCTGAATTATA
>BGPR01021158.1:0-25765 GCA_013235015.1 Araneus ventricosus
GTTATTTAATTTTAAAATGAGGGAGTCCTTTGTTGGACACCCTGTATATGTGAATCCTTATTTGTTTTATATGAAACTTTTTCTAAACTATTGTTATATTATTCATAGCATAACCTTCCTGCAGCTCATAGTTTCTGTTCGTGAACTGTATAGTAACAGCAGACACTAAACGGCTACTTAACGTGGCCAAGCGAGATTTCTTTAATATTTAAAGGCCTTTCCCAAACGGTTTTACATATTTTTAATTGTATGTTCAATTATTCGTGTTGTAGAAATCAGTATTACACAATACAAATTCTTAAGGATAAAAGTTAATTACATACAAAAATAAAGGTGTAGTGTGTATAGAGACTAAGCAGACGGTTGCGATATCCAGTTATTTGTGGCCTATTAACACTAGTTTAATGATTCATTTTTAATTGCTGTAATCAATTTGTATAATCAGGTGCCTTAAGTAGGTTTAAAGTTACAAATCCCTGAGGGCCGTAAACGCTGTTTTCAAGACAAATAACCATCTACTCGATTCCGCGAACTCTGTTTTAATAAACTTTGTTTTCAGTCATTAGTTCTATGTTCCTGAAGACAAGTAAGGAATAGATATGGAATATAAATAAAATATAAAAATGCAATCAATACAGGGGTTTTTCTATGAAAATAATTAGAGGAAATCTCAAAATTTAATGTTTATCTTTTTATCTGCTACTTTTGAAGTTCATAGAATATATTCATATTTGTTTTATCATAAATTTACTGCGTATTTGTATCTCATTTATTTCGTATGACCGGTGCGTTATCCCTTATGAATTTGTAAATTAGCAACAGAAATGTTAACCTATTCTAATGAAATAAATTATATTTTTAACTACTAAGTTAGTACAAATTTGGAGTATTAATATTTTCGTAAGCAAGTATTTAAAATTCTTTTTTTAAATATTTTCCCTGCTGATTATTTATCGTGATCAACTTCCGGTTTATTGAGTACATGACTGTTAATCGCTGATTTGGATTTTGTTTAATTTCTTCAGAATTCAGAATATGCATTTTTTAACATTTTATTGGTTATTTCTTGCAATTCTTTGTAAGAAATAGTGTCAGGGAGAAATAGGCAACAACGTAAAATTACCACTATCAGTTCTTTCGTAGCAATAGTTCGCCATAAACTTCTCATTGCCTAATTCTTTTCATATGCGACATATTTCAAAACCTTCCAAATAAAGGAATAAGTTATTTTTATTTGGATATATTGCCCTTTGGTGATAGAAATGCATTGAAGAACTGTACAAACTTTCTGGAAAAGAAACTATTCATCTTCAAAATTGTTTGAAAAATTTGACATTGATACCCCAAATGATAAAAAAAACTTTTTGGCAGCGTCAGCGCATATTTATCAGTGTTTAAAATCTCTCTTTCATATCTTGCTTTCATAAAATTCCGCTTGTTGATACATTACAGAGCTTTTTAATACAACGAAGGAAGCAATGATATTGAGATCAAGGATTTAAATCCTTAAATTATCAAGGTCAGTAGGAATCTTGAATTTTCAGATTTTTTGGTGTTCTTGTTTTTAATGATGAGTCAGGAGAAATTGCGATTAGATTTTTAATATTGTGTGGTAATTGATTTCAATTTCAAGCTACGTGACAGCTCACTTTGCAACTGAGCGTTGAAACTTGATAATTTATTAATGCTGCCAATTTACAATGCTTGATGAGAAGAGAATTTTATTTTTGAAAACATGGTCTATTATTGCAGGGTATCTCTTCTAATCGTAGCCTAATTGCTAATTTCTAAACCTTTAGATATTGGTATATACCTCCAATAGGAAAAATGCTCTAAAGAAAGAATTATATTTTATTTTGATAGTTTCAATAAATATACTTCTGAAAAATTACGAAGCTTTTATTAACTTCTTATATAATCAAACGGTCCTATCAGTCACATTTAAAAAATACTTCTAAGTCATTAATGTTTTGAACAAAAAAAGTCCCACTCTTCTGAAACCAAAATTAACTGAGTTATGAAACTTTGAATTTCATTGTCTTTTGTTGATTAGATATTCTTCCTCGAGACTACATTTTAAATTATCTAAAATAGTGATATGTTCAGAGCTTCATAACTCGTTCAATTTTATGCGCAGAAGAGTGGATACATTTTGCTTAAAATCCTAGTTTCTCAAGAAAATTTCATTAAATATGACTAATAGGACCTGGGGGATGTATAAAAATTTAGACATTTATTGACACAAACGACATAAAATATAATGTGTTTTGTCGTTTGGATTACGTTCCCTATTGGCAGTATAGGCCTATCTCCAACGGTTTAGAAATGGGCTTTTGGGCGGATCAGAGCAACGCCTCCTAAATAGAGAGAAAGCCTCGGCGCTGATTTGTGACTTCGCCAATAGTTTGATTCACTTCGCGTCTGTGGCCTGGTCAGGGATGCCGACCACTATGTGTTCAGCTGTCCTCTTACTGCTGAATTTCACTTAAAAGAACCGTCTGATGAACACAGAAAAAGCTGGTTTAAAAATTTAAGATATAATGACCAGGCCCAATCCAAACTTATTCAGACTTATAAAATCAGTAATGGCATTTGCGACCCACCGGCTGACCCAGAGCTGATTGTTCATCAGTTTGTTGTTTTTGTTCTGATTTTGGTGTTGGTTTTTACTTCGGAGAAAGGATATTAACTTTATAATTTGTATTGATCGTTTTGTCTTTTGGATTGTTATTTTCCTGCCAGCCTGCTCGGGGCCTTACACCCTAGCGGGTAGGCCGGACAGACATGGGTACTAAATAAATAAAAAATCCCGATATGTGACGTGGCAAGCCAATCCCACGGCAAGAAATTCCAACTATTGGTGACGTCACAATTCAGCTCCGAGGCTTTCTCTCTATTTCGGAGGTGTTGATCAGAATGGACACCCCGTATATTTGTAGTTAATAAAAGCATAGAAGAAATATTTTGCATTTCTGCTTTATAGCTTATTTATCTGCTTCTTAAAATATCTAAACTCTTTCTTACGGGAAATGCTGATTATGTACCATTAGAGATGTGTTTCATCGCGCTGGCTGGTACAGAATCTGTACCGCTGTATCGTCAAAAATTACTTTCACTCCACGTGAAACTAATTCATCTGTTTATTATTCATCCTTTTGACAGTTTTACTCGTATTTGTTATTGCACACTTCCATGTGTTATTGCTAAATTTATTTCTCAGAAGGAAGACAAAATAATATACCCATGGGTTGTAAAAAGGGATCAGCTACTAACTTAAATAGCAAAAAATTACCCTGTTTCGTTGCCCTTAAGACTTCCTGTTAGTAAAGGAAATTTTAAGATTTGTTCGAGCAGCAATCTACAGGATAACATATAACACACTTTATAACCCACATCATGAACTGGCATGTAGTCCAGTTTTAGTTATATAGAAATTAATGTTGTGAAACATAATTTTTTTACATTTAAAGATTTCTTTAAATGCCAGAAAAACTTCAACTTCTCATTCCAATAAATTTATAAAATTATTAGTATTTAAAATGTTGAAACTATATGTATGGATTAGAAACGAGACAGAGATCTGATTTCGTCAAACATCATTTATCTCTACTTTCTCGTATAACGATTTATTCAAAGAGAAAGTATTGTAATCGTCAAAAAATGCAAACTCGAGATCTTGATGAATATCCAAGATTTATACTTTGCCGAATCGGAAAAGTACAATTTTGGAGTTATGTCTATCTGTCTTCCTGTGAATACGTTAATTCAAAAACGGTTGGATCTGGACAGTCTTAATATCAGTGTGTCTTAACATCGCATTTGTAATTTTTTTATCGAATTTAGGAAGAAATCCGTCCATGAGAAGGTTGTCTGTCCGTATTCCTATGAATACGATAACTGAAAAACCTAAATAGTTAGAAATTTAGTTCCCAGTTTTTATCATCAAAATTGCTGATCAAATTTTGTACCAAATTCGTCAACGGGTTGACTGTCTGTCATTAAGTATATTCGAATACATGTGCACACGATAACTCTATAATCCAATGCCTTAGATAAATAAAATTTGGTATGTGGTCTTATAAACTTAATTCTAGATCTGTATCAAATTTTAATTTAAATCCGCCCAATGCAAAGATGCTCAAAACACATATTCGTTTATTAATAATAATATGACGACCAAAACATGCCATATTGTGTATTGGTGCCTGTTTGTATTGTCGTTCATTCGTCTTGCCGCGGTTTCCGATGCACTATAAATCTGAGTACTCGTGGTCGTTGGGACCTTGCCGAATGTCCGCAATTTCTATTTGCTTGAGAGGAAATGGCACCTTTGCTAGGAAGTGTATTTATCGCCTTTCAGTAGGTTTTCTGTCTTCGATATGCGAAGGCCTTTTAGTCTTTTGATAGGTTCTTTAGTCAACGGATGCCATTGATTCTACACCAGTAAAATCTTTCCCCTGTAAACGGAGTGGTACAGATTCTTTACTACTGAATAATTAAGATTATACTTCTCCAGGAGAAGCAAGATGTCTTTCTGCTTAGGGGTGATGAAATCAACGTAACTGAAGATTTACTCTCTTGTATTTCATAAATCATTCAGTAAGTTCCACCTGGTCAAAAAGGAATTATTGCCTTATTGACTTTTTCATTTGACTTAAAAGAGGATAAATTATTTTACTACGAGTTCATAAGAGTTGTTCTTGGAAAAGTCAGTTACTGATTCTAGCTACCTGTAAAGTTTAGGATCTCCTTTTGTCCCTCGAAATAAAATAAAAAAACTTACTTATTACTTACGTGATGTTCAGAAGTTGAAAATTTTCTCCAAGAATGGATGGCTCAGTTCTTTCCTAAGTAGACAGGAGAAGAATAATTTTTTTAAATTTCGTTAATTTTATTGTCCGTTCCTTCAAGACGTGTTACGTTGGTCTTTTCGGAAGTCGTTATTCCAGTGATTTGAGAAAGGATAAAATATGGTCCTAGATATTTTTCAGAGTTCCTGTTTGAAAAGTTAGTTTTCGATTCAATCATCACTTAAAGGTTAAG
Organism: Araneus ventricosus; assembly: GCA_013235015.1. Classification (NCBI taxonomy): domain Eukaryota; kingdom Metazoa; phylum Arthropoda; class Arachnida; order Araneae; family Araneidae; genus Araneus; species Araneus ventricosus. The sequence goes on from BGPR01021158.1 coordinate 5,044, forward strand.
AGCTCATACTGTACTGAGAAATAAATCCCTTACCTATTCCTTACATAGCATTCAGAAGTTGACAAATTATCGTCAAGGATAGATGACTCAGTTCCTTTCTTTGTAGAGAGTTGTTGTAGTTGGACAATTCTTTGGACAATTTCGTTGGAGGTTCTTTCAAGTCATCTTAGGCTGGGTTTCCGGAAGTCGTTATTCCTAAGATCGAAGAATTGAAATAGTTAAATAGTTAATTCATCCGATTGCTACGCTTGAGATTTAGATATTAGGCGTATAACTACATATTAGGCGTATACGACTGATATTTTTCACTTTCGTATGTTAATACCTAATTTAATAAGAGTAAGGAATTTCTGGGGTGAACATATAATTGCTGTAGATTTGTAACTGTAAGAAAACCATACCATGATCTCTGACTGAAAATTCAAGATTATAAAATTAAAATATGCTGTAGTTTTCAGATTATCTGAACAAAATAGTTATTGTAATGTATTTTAGTTAAATCCTGGCTCATCAATTCATTTTGTATAATAAGATAAATGCAAAAATTGATTAGGAAAGAAATTCTGAAAGTATTTTTAATACTTCAACGAAATAACATTTTAATATTCGGCCATTACTATTTACACATATCCGTTATTATTATCTTTCTGCATTATACTAATAATAGACATGCTTACTTATTATTTCAAGAATTCTCATGATCTTTTCAACGTAGATGATAGAATACGATATATACTTGATATGATGCTGAAATAATTGTTCCTTGAAATGAATCATTCACACTGTTAACAAAGCTTTGAACACTTATTTCGTATTACAATAAATAAAAAATTCTCAAATTGTTGAGTGAATAAGAAAATAATATTTTTTCTACATCTAAATATTAAGCACTAGCCGCCTAAGGCGACCAGCTGGTTCGCCAATATTGTATTAATAGTAAGAAGGCAATTAAGGCTGACATTTTAAACATTTAAATTTTTTGGAAGCTGGAAGAAATAATTGCAATAAGGACATAGAAATGAATTTAAAATACAAACAGTGAACAGGTTAATTAGTATAACTGAATTTAAATTCTTTATAGAGAAAATGAAAATGTACAAAATGTTTTTGCATTTAATGAAATTTGAGTTAATCCCTTATATTTAACTGTTAAAAAACAATAAGTAAAAAAGATTCTTTAAAAACGGAAAACATTTTAATAAGTAATGAAGAATTTGAAATAAATAATTAAATATATCAACTAAAAATAATTTACATACTAAAACTCATAATAACTAAATAAAGTTTTTTCTGTAAAATATAAGAGAATTGACTACATTTTATAAAACGCGAAACTAAATTCATGGTAACCATTTAAATCCAGTGAAAAAAACAACCATTTATAAATTAAAAAATATTGAATTTAAATGCTTGAGATAAAAAAAAAACTTGAATAATAATTATGTGCATAACAAAACAAAAAACACACACTCAGAAATTGAATATCTATAAACAATAAAGACACAAATTGCCAAATAATAGCTAATAAAAAATGAACTAAAACAGGCATACGTTTGGATAATAGTTATTCTCTCTCCGGAGTACAGTAAAATATAAAAACACACATTACCATTCAACAGTGTACCGTCAAGATTAATAATTAAGAGTAAGCATTTCGAATGGATAGAAAAATTTTGTAAAATTTGAGAAACATTTATAAAATAAAATAATCAAAAGTTAAATGAGAGTATTGGAAGAATTTAAATCTAATGTTTCCTTTTAGGTATGAGAAAAACAGGGATAGAAGCTGACGAATTATTTGTTGACTCTGTCGAAAGCAAAACTCAAGCTAAATTCGAACCTGGGGTGAACAAGTGAGAGACATACGTCTAACAGCCTGAGCTATCCAGTCCATGGGAGGTAACGTTTGAAACAGTTGTGATCGAGTATAGGCAAAAACATTTGGAGGGAGGGCAAAGAGTGCTGAAAAGAGAGGAATTATTTATATAAAATTGATCTGGTTTTAATGTTAGGGAGATTTTTAAAGAATTTTTTGGCTAATTTTAGAATAAACTCTTAAGGCTAGGTAACTTAAGCTTATTTCAAAGATCAGCGTTAAAAATGTGGAACGCTTCACGATTTTGCTAGTCATCTTTTCGCAGGGCCGTGCTAATAACCTTTTCAGTATCGTTCAAATTTTAGTATATGTGCTGCCGAACATTGTTTTCGTATATGTAAGGAGGCGGGGCGGAGTATCAAGACGGTTACAAACAACAACAAACCCCCCCCGCCCCTATGTCATTTCTACTCTTTCAACCAGGACCTTAAAATTTTGATGACTTTAAAAATTTATAAAAAATAGATAACATTTTGTGCAATAATAAAACTGGCATCATTGGAAACATAATTTTTTGCTCTTTAAAATTATTTTTTGTCATTCAATTCATTTAGAAGTTATTGGCAAAAAACGACGAAATTTGGTTTAATTTTTGAATAATTTAAATTTGAATTAAAATTTTAAAAACACTGCTCCGAGGTGCACAACTTCAGCATCCAAAGTATATCTGTGCCAAATTTGGTAGATCTACATTCTACAGTCTCTTCTGTAGACCTCCAACTGACACACACATTGACAGACTTTCTCTTTTATTATTAGTAGAGATTGTCATCGAAGGATTTCTGATAAATTTACTAAAGGAGAATGCTTTAAATTTAAAAATATTTAAATTCAGTCATAAATTAAATTTTTTACTTCGTATACAATTTATCATTAAGCAAATTTAATTTATCATAATTTTGAACAAAAAGACGTTGAAGATAACTTTAATAAGATTTAATTTCGCAAATTTTTTTGAAGTCCTTATAAGAAAAGGATACTATGTTTCTCCTAATAAAAAATTAATCTTGGTCCGAAAATAATTTTTCGTATCAAACAAAACTAATATCTAGCTAAGTTCCTGCTTTCACTACCAAACCTTCCATTAAAAGGTGTTCTCGAAGTCATCTAAAGTATCATTAAATAAATCTTCTAGAACATCTCAAGTAAAGGTTTCATCACATCCCTTTATCATAAACAATATTACAAACAGAATCTATCGTAAGATAAATAACGTCACTTAAAAAACAGGATGACGTCTTGGCTTTGAAGTCCCCTTCCCATCTCGTATATTTGCTGTCCATTAAAGAATTTTGTCGGAGCTGCTGACAAATAACGATTTTTCCATTAAGTCCTGATGGGAACATCAATTAATGATTATTAGCCTTTTCCTGCACAAATCACGATGTTGGCATTCCCTTTTATGCTGAGGAATTTCTATCGAATAAATCTTTGAACTGAGGATGAAGAATTCTTGATGTTGGATGTGGCGATGGAAGAGAAATTTAATACGAGATGAAAGATTAAATATAAAATTTGCCTGTGCCGGAAGCTTATAATTCCACAGGATGTAATGTTCATCCTTTGAAAGATATTTGTTGGAGAGTTATGTATTTTCATGTAACGAATATTTTGAATGTAATTTAAAGAGATGATGTGTTAATATGTTTATTTAGTGTTATGAGAAAATATTTCGATTTAATATTTGGAATTATTATGAAATATATTTAAAACAGTCATAATAAATGAAAAAGGCATTGTTTGATAAATTATTTATAAAAGGAGACTAAAATTTTGATTTCAAATCCGAATGATTAGGTGTTAAAAATGCAATGCTTGGGAATTCAAATTAAGTATCATGCAATATAATTAAACTTTCTGATCAAAATATTTTATCCATTTACATTTAGAGATTTATTGAGTTTGCGATTACCAGGAAATAAGTGCGACTAGAAAGAAGTGTTTTATTTTTAACTTTCCAGCAGGCGCGCTAAAAAACGTGTCGTACGTTTTACGACACAATAATTTTCTTCATTTTTACTATGGCAGACGCAAATATTTCATAATACTAATAAGAGACACGTCAGAGAAGCAATTATCTTCTTATTAAGACTGAAAATTAATTTTAATTTTATTTACAAAATCGAAAATTATACTGAAATCAGAGAAAGTAATGAGATTTACTAATATTATTTTATAGAAAGGTATTAAGCAATATTTAATTAAAAAAATATAATACAAACTATGCTTGTACAACAACGACAACAACTTCTTTTCTTTTCTTAGTTTCTATCCTTTGTCTTGCATATGAAACATTGAACTTTTGCTAGAGAGTGACGCTTACAAGTACACTACATACCGCACTTATTGCATTTCATGTGTTTTGATGATCGTTTTCTTTCTTTCAAACTAAAACCACAAGCTCTTCTTCTCAATTCGGGATGCTGTTCACTTGCTTTTTCAGGTTGTGATGTATAATTTAGACTTAAAGACATGGTAATGTCATATGGTGAAGACTTTTTGGGCTCGAGTAATGAGGTGTTTTTTCATAAAACTGAACGTTAAGCTTTTCAAGAAAATTCTTCGGCTTGGTGGATGATTGGCAGGCTTATTACATATTAAATATCTTTAATAATGTAAAATGAAATATTAAATTGCGCTAATCCGCACTGGATATATAATTATCAAACTGAAACGTTAAGACGCGAAAAAAATTATCGAGTTACACGAGAGGGCGCGATGCATAAACTTTACGACAGAAGTATAAAACAGAATAAAATCACCTTGAAACCCGGATAAAACCATTTAATCCTGAAGAGACGGGTCGTATGAAGGAATAGCAATGACTTTCAGACAGTTTTGAGTGCGAATAAGAGAACAGGGTATGAAAAATCTCATTTGTCGTAAAATTTGCGCAGGCGCATCCGCTGGAAGGTTAAAGTTCTTTTTTTCATTACAGTAAGAAATTCTTAAAAAGCAAGAACAAAGAAGAAGCATAAAAATTAGAGTTAAAATTTATTAAATATCCCTTTAAGTGACATTTTTATATTTTATTTGAAATGCTGTCCTCTGAAGTCAATGGAGTAATTTGGATATTCGAATGTCTGTTCCATCTAGGGAACGAATTTGAGTTCAGAGATTTTGTAGTTAAGATAAAAAAAAAACTCGACACAATATATCAAAACAAAGAACAGATTATTACATAATAATCACACTTTGTGTAAATTAAAAATAGTTGAACATGTTCTATCAACTATAAAAGCAGGCTGTTTGCAATAGGTTCTTAAGAAAACGTCAGATTATTCTTCATTATTATTACCCAATTTAATGACTTAAAGTCATCTTCGTAATCATGATATGCTTGTGATTTTTAGTGTGAAATTATCATAAATAGAAAAATATGTTTTCTAATTATCATTATCGTTTGCTGGACTGATTGTTAGATGGGTGTTTGTTTTACTAATTACGAGGCAACAAAGATCCGATGGACGCGTGACGCTTGAACGTTTGTTCAATAGTGTTTATAAAGACAAACCTATTACACCGCTGTGGTTCTGATTAAAATGGTAAATCTATCATTTATTTATGCTCCTTTTCATAAATACATGTCATTGAATTTACTACTATCGAAAGCGGTTTTCAATTATTATTATCGACTATCCGCCTTCGGCGACCAGCTTGATCGCCGGAAATAAAATTTCAGCTGAATCTCTTATGCATAATTTTATATTCATTGTTCCTTTCACAAAGTAGTTTTAACCTTCAAATTGCTATAGACATTTAACCCGTATTCTTTTCGTAGCATTGCACTTGTTCTGTTTCTTGTCTATATTAACGTAAACTACGCATTTGATTTCAACATTAAATTGGCGCGGCACATTTTACGTACAGTAACATGCTAATTGGCTTAAAAACGCTGATAAAATGAATTAAAACATAGAAAAGATAATCTTTCACACAGTTTACTGGATTATTTCTTTATATATTTACCATCTTGAGGACTTCATTTACAGGTTTCACAGAAAAATTGATCAAATAAAAGAAGACAGTAAAATCCGAAGGATATTTTCTAAGCTTTAAACAATGGAAGAGAAACACGCAATTAAATATTTGCTTAAACAATGAAAACAATTTGAAATGAGTTGCAACAGTGAAAAGTATTGTTGCAAATTATGCCCAAAAATATTTTTAGAAGGCTATTAAAATTAGAGAAAAAATCGTACAACTTTATTAATATCAATGCAAAGATAATTTTTTACGCTGTAAAAATGATTTTTTTTGCTGTAATATTTTCCGAAGTTATTAAGGAAAAACGCCAGAATTTCGCTTATTTTTTAATTAATTTAAATTCTAAATAAAGTTTCAAGGAAACGGCTCGAGGTGCACATTCCCACCCTCCATGGAATGTTCGTGCCAAATTTCGTAGCTTTAAGTCCAGCGGTCTGCCCTGTAGAACGCCAACAAACAGACACACACACATTCTACTTTATTATTAGTAGAGATTTCATGATTTTAAATAATCTTCTACATAATGATGACATACATGTGATATTAGTGCTGACCATGATAAAGGGGTGAGATATTGATGAATTAATATTATGTGACTTTTAGAACTCACAGTGATAAGGGATGAGATATTGATAAATTACTACTATGGGACTTTTAGTTCTCATAGTGATAATAAGATGAGATATTAATAAATTACTATTATGTGACTTTTATTGTTCACATAGATAACGGGCGGAGATATTGATAAATTACTACTAACCACTTTCAATCTATACGGAATATTATCCCATCCTATAAATATGACACATTCTTCAATTTCACAACGAATTGCCAATAATCTTTTGACATTGGATTTTTGAGCTCCTTCCGAAAGAAATGTAGAATGATTGTAATAATATTGTACATATGAACTTTTACCAACCGCTACATGAATAAACCGGGTCACAGTAGCCTAGTGGTAACGTTTCGGTTTCGAGACCAGAAGGTTCCTTTTTCCAAACCCTATTTCACCAAAGATTCGCCATGTGTTGGCCTAGTGCATGTTAAATCTGATGTTGAAATCAAGCGTTGTCTCTGTGGCGTGGAAATTTGGAGAGAAGAATGCTTCAGTTATCAACCTTCTCATGTGACGGAACTTAAAAATTATGTGGTCAATCTGAAAAATACTCTTCATCTTGCTTCGAAACAGTCGTTAATTTAACTAAACAAACCATGAAAAATCCGCATTACCAAGCAGATAGTTACACATAATGCTTAAAATTATGGCTTCTTAACCCTCTATGTCATATATCACTTTCAGGTACTTCATTTTATGTGATTTTAGTAATAAAAAGAAAACCCTCACAAATTGCAGTGCATTTCGGAAAGAAAAATATTCACGAAAAATATGTATTTTAAATATAGCCATACATGTTACACAGAAAGTGGAACTTAATTAAACAAATTCTTGTTTTTTTCTATCTTATTATGTTCACGATATTATTGGTTATATTATCCACATTCTGAGAAAAGAACATTGTGATTATCGAATTTAATAAAACACGGTAGTGGCCAATGAAAAAACACCACCCCAGATTTTGTCATATCTTATGCACACAACTGACCCAAATATTTAAAGAGCTAGAAGGTGCTCCCATCTAGATGGGATAAAAATAAAGATATTGATTTACTATATCCTGACTTTCTTGGTGATGAATAAGTTCACTGTATACTGCAGAAATTGCAAGGCATTTTTGCCTTTTTTTCTTGAGTTTCTCTTTCTCTTTTTCCACGAGAGTTTTCATCATATGTAGCACGAATCCTGTTTAATGGCTCTTAGCTTTGTCTCGCCCTGCATCGTTGAATTCTCTTTCATTTCCTTCCTGTGGAATTTTCTCTATCCATATGGTTTACGTCACTCAAACTTGTACACTTTTATCGCACTCAAATCAAAACTAATCACTAAAATCGGATTGAAACAAATAGTGATCCACTAACAGAAAAAGAAGCATTGCCAAATGAAACATTTTTAAAAAATGCATTCCAAAAACCAAAATGAAAAAAATGCTGAAAGAAAATATAATCAATAGCACACGATAAAAATTCAAATGTGATCCATAACGGAATTTTTCTTATGGAGTTCCGCATGTACGAATCAGCATAAATGAAAAAGAAGTAAAGTCAAAAGGGAAATCGTGATTAATGTCGCAGATCAAAGAGGAAGGGCTATTTTTTAACACCGAACCTGCGTTGCGGACATTTGTGGTCGTTTATTATATAGGTGACGCAATAGTAAAAATAATCATGGAATCATTCGTTCCCATTGCAAATCTACTAAAATTACCTTCTTTTTAACAATGCTGTTTTATCAGTTCAGATTTATAATGCCATAATCATTAAAAATACTCTTAGAGCTTAACAAAGATTGAAAATATAAACTGATTAATTAAATTTTGCAAACTTTAACTGAAAATGAAAACTGATGCGAGTGAAAGACAGACAGTTTTCCAGTTTACACCCCAGAGGGGTGTTGAGTTATAATATTCAGAGGACTAAGAACGGTATGTAGTTATGTTCTCAGATGAGAAACGTTTCAATTTGTCTAATGATTAAGGACATCCGCTTGCGTGCTGAAAGCGACGGATATATGTTAACAACCTCCAAATGCATGTGAACGCCATAGTTATAGTGATCGTAGATTCTCATTTTGAGATCACATCAAGATTAATGGAAGAACTGAGCTTTACATGTTAGTAAGACTAAGTCCTCAGACTATATGCATTGAGAAGAATTCATAGAAATCAATGTATTTCGCTTGAAATTGTATTATATATCGAATTTCTTTGTGAATATTGCAGTTGTTAATTTTTAAATGTATTTATCAAATTATCCGGTTTCTTTACAAAATCATTCAGCATACAGGTTGTAATTTGAAGAATTAAAGTGAATCATTTAATGCTATTTTTATTGAGAATTTTCCTGTGCACTTCTCGTATATTTTAAAAGATATCGAACTCAAGATTTTGATGAATCTTAACAAGTTAAAAGATGGATGGATGAAATTTGATATATATACGAAATACGAAAACAGCACTTTTTTTACGTTGTTGAATTGAAAATTGTACACTTTTAAATACTGCTTTACTGGTATTTCGTTGTTCTCGTCCAAAGGCAATATTAAATAAATTAATTTGTGGGAGAGCTATCAGAATTTTGAAACAAATCTTTAATAGTGCAATTCAATGAAAAATGGATAAACTGGCATGAATGAATAAATAATTTTTTTTAAGTTTTAAAAGGGCTTCAACATCGTTTCTTCTGATAAAAGATTTACTTAGTTATCGCCAGAAAAATCCAAATTATGATTTATACGTCTCATTTAGAGAAAGTGCTCCCTTCGACTTTCTCCTATACTTACACGATGCTGCTCGTTTTGTGATAAGATTTAATGTATAGTGGGGAGAATAAAGCATACATTTTTGACCTCTTCCAAATGAACAAATGGATCCAAAGGTTGATATTGATTTCAGTTTTGGTGTCAAGAATACATACCAGAATTTAATTTATAATACTTTTTGTGGTTATAGGTTATGTTTCTTTAACCCTCTCACTACTAAGAGTTCTCAAAATCTGAGAATAGTTGTATACGGAGGTTTGATTACTAATTGATCAGTGGAATGGATTCGTCCATCGCGTTCACCCTTTTCTCCTCACTACGGATGGTGGGAGATATGAATAGCAGGCCTTTCATCCCTCATTTCTCCTCTAAGGGTCCCTTTAATGACCACTCGCCCAACTGCCTTCCCCCCTTTCGGAATAGCAACCGGCCGAAATCCGCCCCACTAGTATAGAAGTTCCATGGCCGGTTACCGTTGGCTTAGGAGTCAGAGTGTTAACGTAGGCAGTCTCTCGGTTGACATATTTGGTCCAAAATTATAAGAGGATTTGCAATTTTTCTGTGAAAATCACAAAATAAGAGCCACCCATCTAGTTTTTTGTGACTTTGAGCTATCTCGTTCATACACACAAATAAGTGATTCGATAGACCATCGACCTCTAGTCGAATTTTCTCCAAAATTTGATAAATATCTTCAATTCTAGAGATAAAACCATTTGCCTAATTTCATTCATGCAGTTACTTGAGTTGTTGAGTTGCCTTAATATATATATATAAGGACGGACACATACAAACATGCTGTGGTCGGATTTCTTACAAAAATTGACAAAATATGTACTACTTGCGTAAACACCAAAAAACTAATATTTGCATAAATAAAATTTCAATTGTGCAAGTCTTTCAATTTTAATTTATGCTGTTCACAAGCAGACATAAGGGCATAATGCAAAATTGTTTTTTTTCTGACTCAGGGAAATTTAAGACCTGGAGATTCATCAAAATACAAAGGTAGAAATTTTTATGATCGCAATTCTTTCATCGTTTGCTGTGGATACGAGAAAGTAGAAAAAAATATCAGTATTAAAGATAGTTTTCAATGATTAGTTACAATATCTAAATTTATATTTATGTATGTCAATGGAGATAGTTTCTCTATATAAGTTATAGGCAAAAAAATTTTGATTACGAATTTTATATACCATTTTATAAGATAGAGTCAACGGAACATAATTTTGTTGTCATGAAAAAGTACATTTCCATGTATTAGTTTGTTGATTTACATAGATCTTGGCTTAACGGTGATTGAGTTTGTATAAATTGGATGGATAAATAAAAGATATAAGTTATCAAAACTAAATAGAGTTTTTCGCTTTCGGTGTGAAGAGCATGCAGAAACATTCAGTCATCCAGCATGTTGTCTATTAGACTAATTGGTCACATACATTCGAATAGATAGTTGGTTATCCCGTAGAACGGAGGTGGTGTGAAGTATGATATAAATTGACAATTCTGGTGATAAAACCATGTACCAAATTTCATTCATTTAGCGCTTTGCGTTTTTGAAATAACCCTACTCACTTACCAATTGACGGAGACACAGACAGTTTTCCATTGACGGGTTTAGTCAAAAAATGTATGCATATATATATATATATATATATATATATATTATGCAAATACTACGTTTATTCCACTATCTCGGTCTGCTTTTGAGTTACCAATTTCAGAGAGAGACCGACCAACAGTGAGGCAGGCATAATTGTTTTTAAAAAATGCCTATTTACCGGTCTCATGCAGGTTTAAAACATACAAATTCATGAAAACAAGATAAGAGTTTGACGATTACCACATTTCCTCCTTCTGTATTTCGTATAATTGAAAGGAAAAACTTCATAAACTTGGACTTAGAAATCCATATGCCTTAAAAATTGTATTTGTCACGATAATTTTCAGAATGTTGGCTGTAGGAATTTCACCCAATAGAACGCTGTAATATTGAAATGTTTGTATATTTGTTAAACTTTCAGTATTACGCATGGCTCCTAATATAAATATTTAAATGGAAATTAGTTCGTGTAACTGCCATTAAAAACATTAATATAAATAGCGGATTTTTAAAATAATTATCAGCTCTAAAGCTTGTGTTTAGAGTTTACGATTCCAATATTACAACTAGTGAACCGATTCGCTCAAACAAGAACTTCTACGTTGTGTTGCACAATATCTGTCCTTTAAAACTATAACTTCCGACTGTTCATCGGCAGCACAAAATACCAATGTCTTTTTAATGTCTTTTTCAGTAGTTTCAGAACTGGTATTAGTAATAAAAGTTTCCGGATGTGTCAACAAAGATTTTTCATACCTTGATAGTCTGACTAGTTCCGCTGTGCTTGAGATCTTGCTCTTGCACAGAAATCAAACTTTTTATCACAATGGTGAGCAAACTACTGCACGGTATAGATAACGAAGATGGGCGAATCTCAATAGAACCTCAATGTTAAATGAATGCAGATATAAGATTCACCATTAATTTATTTTGTATTTGTTTTACAAACAAAAATGCAAAGTTCACTGAGCAATTGTTTTGTTCATAACAAAAACCAAGGGAAACCGACGTTTAGTTAAATTAACATAAAGAACCAAGCATTACAATAATAGGAGTCGCAATTATAACTACAAATAATGAGTAGCAAACGGTTACTGAAATTCTAAGAAGGGCAATATGATTCTTATAATCGTTACCGATGAGCAATTGTATCATTGATTTCACCCGATCTGTTCTGCAGTCGAACTGACAAATGCTTTCTTAAAAAAACCATTTAATTTTATGTTGCTTGAAAATGTCTCAATAATTTTACAGAACTTTCATATTCTTTATATCTTCGAATTTCGAACAGATTTGAAATCTAGACTTTGTCGCAAAATATTGAAAGTTTAAGCCAAATAATACTGAATTTTATATACCATTCCGAAGCAGGTCGAAAATGTAATTCAAATAATACCAAATTTTCTACAGTATTCTGAAGCATGTGGAGAAGGTGCCAAATTTCTTTTCGTACCTTAATAACTAAAATGAAAAAATGAAACGTATTTTGTCAAAAAGTAAATGTTTTGCTGCCATTAAAGTAGGTTTTGGTTGCTGGGCTTCATCGCACAAGAGCGAAATATATTACGTTGGGCTAAATCATTGAAGAAGAGAGGCATTAATTGATGAAAACTATTGCCTTTGTAGAAAACTAAAAAAAATACAAAATTCTTAACCAATGAGGCAATATTTACTTTATAAACATAATTGGGTAATCCAAATTAAGGAAAGAAAGATTGCAAAAAATATTTTAATAGCAGTCATAGAAAACATAAATATTCTGAGATTTGAGATTGCTTTTAACTAATGTAACATTACATGTAATTTATTATTGAGAAAAGTTACAAGTTTATTCATTAGTGAGAAAAGTGCATTCTTTAGATTTTTTCATGTCATTTTTTAGTTTAGTGATCAGGTAATATTTGCGAGAGCTAAGACATACAATTTCTTAATGCCCTTATTACAATAAAATTAATATTGATCATAACATATCTATGAAGAACAAATCCATTCAGTTTTATACTTATATATAAACTAATGGATGATTTATAAGAGTAGAGCCAAATGTCAGAGCGATAAAAAAAACTAAGCAATAGTTTAAATTATGTAAAATATTCAAAATTTATAAAGGTATCGAATGAAGCTATGCGATCGTCTCAGGCGAACAAATAAAAATTAGTCTTCATAAAAATAAAAATTCCGGTACATATTACTCAGGTGTTTAAAATAATTCAAAAAATAATGCTAAATTTCTTATATAAAAATAGTCTAGAGATAAAGCTGCAAGGTAATAAAACATTTTCAGACATCAGAAAAGTTTTTTTTTATTTAAATTATGGGCAACTTCAATTCGAATCATAACTACAAGGATGACATTGATAAATTATTAAATAAAATTTTGATGCTTTTAGCATTTTTGCATTGGCAAATTCTTTATATTTTTTAGAGAATCTATATTTACTTGCTTTTCCATATTTGACTAAAACTAATGTTTCTTATATGGTCATAAATTTTGACAATGCTACTTTTAAGGGAGATAACAATATATATTTTTTAATTCCTCATCAAAATGTTTCTTTTAAAGTTCTTTAGATTTTTAGAATTATTTATTGAAAGGAGAAAAGTGTTATGTATTTCAAAGAGCCAATGTGATACATTTATTATATTTACTTTTTTCATGATGTTCAAAATAGTGCTTGTAAATTCATATTTGCATATTTTTTAATATAACCTTTTGTCTGGTTCAATAAAAAAATCCAGAAACTGTATTAATAAAATATTTCGTAGAATTTTAATTATGCAGATTTATTTGCGTGTGAGAAACTTTTATTTGTTCTTTCCTAAGGATAATGTATTACTCTACTGATTCACACTGAACCAAATCATATGTTTCATATAGGGAAAGAATGTCGAATTCGTTCATTACACGGACATTTTTTTATGTATAGTGATACGGAAATAATTTTAATAAAAACAAGTTGTGTAGAATTGTTGGTATATTATTCTATCTTCAAAGCAATGTGATTAATTTTTACATGCAGGCACTTCCAAGAAGGGGAAAAAATTGCTTTAAGAAAACCATGTAATTGGTCCAAATAAGGTAACTGGTTGCCAGGATTGGGCCACTGGTTTCCCAAATTTTAACACCAATTTCTTTAAGCGCATTTGAGGCAAAAATGTTTTTTGAATTTCAAATTCACACCAGAACACTATGTATGAGCACAAGTATTACATTTTATGCATTATATGATTTATAATTATTTCTTTGTTTCATCACATACGTTGCAAAAGCACGCAACCTTAGTTTTGGGGTTTTTTTTTTCTGAACCAACATTTAATGTCTGTAATGTTCTCTTTTTTTCTCCTTAATTTGGCTCGTTCCACTTCCTATTTATGAGAGCTATTAGTGATTATAACTGTTTTATGAGCTAGAGCTCTAGCTCACGATTATAGTCTTATTCCTGTAGACATTTTACGCAATAGTTTATAGTGCAATCTAAGCAAATAAGATAAAAAACCCTTATATTTAAACTATTTTAATAAAAGTATTGTAAAAAAATTCTAGCAAAAATAGTATGTTTTGTTATTTACTTAAAAAAACATATTAAGCGAAGTTAGTTTTTCGTTAAAATGGATAATTGATGGCATCTAAATCAATACACTTGCTGTTTAACTTTACCACGTACAGCTTTCCCTTCAAAAGGATTTTATACACAACATTAACATTGTTACAACATAATTGCTTATTGTGAGATGTAAAGAAGCGGTAATTGTGGAGGAGTGTAGTCTGGAGCATGCACAGTCTTTCTTCGGTGTGACTTCGGAGAGCCGAGATTGTGGGCTTTGTCGTAAAAGTTCTTGTTTAGTAGCCATGTTTACGCTGTTTCAGTTTGTGCTTTTATGATGTGTTTTATTAAAATAATGTTTGCAAAGATAGATGAGTGTTGTGACTGCATTATTTGAGAGCCCCCCACCACCTCTAATTTTCGAACGAAATCGAAAAAACTTATAAAGAATGCATGGTGGAGATATGTTTTTCGATTTCGTTGGAAAATGGTTGGGGGTGGGGGCAGACGACCCTTGATGACATATCTAGACATCATAAGCTTTCATATGAAATAAAAATTATCGAAATACGTTGAGCAGATGAGGCTGGCGAACTGTCTGAAGTTTTCACGATATTATTTTAATAAGTTTTCACAATTACTAATAATATTCCTGTTCCATGCATTAAAATGTAATGTGTTTTGGTTATGAGACTATTATGTCCCAGCATTTGGTTTAAAGAAACTCTTCAAATAATCGATTTAGCCTATTTGGAGACTATTATCTTCATTCGCGTAGAAAATTGGACACATTTTAAAAGAAAGAAATACGCAATCGAAGAGTGAAATCTCATTGCTATAAACAAAACTTGACTTCGAACCTTTCATAGCTACATAATTATTTTTATTTGAAAGTAAAGAATTCATTGTAATTAGTTTTAGAAGGCTTTTACTCCACCTACAGCAAAAATTAGTCAAATCATGCTAATTCAGAATGTTGACGTATTTGCATTTAGAATGTTGGAGATGAGTTTGATGTTCCTGTTCGACTACTTTTCTTGCGAAAGAAAAACTGAAGTTACAAAATGAAAAAAGTCTCAAAGCTCTAAGAGAACAATTACTTTGTTAATAGGATAAAAATCATAAGGGCAAATTGCCATGAAAATTTGAATTCCGGATTTTCTCCGTGTTTTACTTTGTTTTCTTCGAATAAGTTTTCTGATGCTGAAAATTAAAAGTGCACGAGTAATTTAATTTCTGTGTTCTTGGAATTTATACTGATGCAATAACTGGAATTATAAATGGGAAACACACAAAAACTTTGCCCTTAGAGAAATTCATTCAAATTTCCTGCACAGCAATTAAAATATCCTAGCTTAATAAGTGTATTATTTTATTTCATTGGGAAGACGTTCAAAGTAGATTTTTACTCAAATAATGCTAATTGCAAAATATTGAAGACACATTTGTATGCAAATTTGGGTAACAAAAATGTTTTCATCTGAATAGAAGGCAATTTTTATTAATATTCAATAAATGGTTTTAAGGATGATTTTTAGATACGTCTAACTAAACTAAACAGAATATGTTGAATATTATAATGGATTGAATTTATAAGCTCAAGCTTCATTTATTACTAATAATTACTAATTTTCGAATATGCATAAAAAGGATAGTTAAAATTTAATTAATTATTATCTTTATAAGAAATTAATAAATATATAATTTATAATATTTTATTTATGATAAATATTTAAACGCAAATATAAAATTAATATCAAGTTAGTTTCCTTTGCTAAAAATTACTAATATAATAGCCCAGATCTGTCTCTCACTGATCCGGGAACTCTCTGACGTCACCAGCAATAAAATTAGAGCTATAGCACTGCGAGACATTAAAAAGCATTATTTCATTGTTAGAGCACCTAAATTTCAGTAATTTTAAATTTCAAAAAGTAATTGTCGTTCTGATTTCAAATTTAATAGCTCTAAAATAGTGAAATAAAATTTGCTATCGATCGATATAAAATGTATCTCGCTTACGATCAATATTTCCTTAGAAATTTTAAATTGCATTAATCATATATTTCCAATTAATTTCCGTTTTATAATAGAAAGTAGTAAATCACGTCAGTGGTATATCACGCGCTTGATATAGTTTGGACGCCACGATGCGTCTGATTATTTATTGCAATCGTGATGATATAATTTGATAATATTTTTTGGCAACGTTAAAATTTACACAAAGACATCTGAAGTACAAGGGAAATTGTTAAACAACGAAAAATACTTCACACGGAATGTTGTTTACCAAGAGGGTTTTTGAATAAAGAAATATGTAAATAAAAAATATATTTATTTCCTGTCATAAAACATATGTTTATTTTATTTTTCAATCAATGTTAAACATTTCTCTCGCATATATATATATCTAATTAAACACATAAAATTTGACGGTAAATCTCTCGAAAGAAGAGGCAATTTGTACCCGTCATACCATGATCAGTGATTTTCTAATACTTAGTATTTAGCATAGCATAAGCTTTAATGACAAGCGAAAGAAATTTCTAACTAAGGCTATCCGAGTTCCAGAACGAAGAAGGAATTCTCCCACTACGTATTTCATCACATGTCCATGTCATAAACAATATTGCAATCAAATATCTGTTAGGATATATAACTTCATTTAAAAAAAACAGCATACCGATCTGGCTTCGGAGTCCAAGTATATTTTCTGTCCATTAAAGTTTTTTGTCGGAGCTGCTGACAAATAACGATTTTCTATTAAGTCCTGATGGGGACATCAATTAATGGTTATTAGCTCTTTCCTGCACAAACCTCGGTCTTGGCGTTCCCTTCTATGCTGAGGAATTTCTATCGAATAAATCTCTGAACTGATGATGAAGACTTCTTGCTGTCAGATCTGTTGATGGAAGAGAATTTCAGTACCGCTCAAACGCTTGAATAAAAAGTATCTGCGAAGACACGCACTGACAGTGAATGTTATTATAGTGAAATATCTGTATTAAAGATATGTATTTTGACGAAGTGAGTATCTTGATTGTACATGTACTTTTGGGAGGGATGCATTAAAAGTCTTATTAAAATAATTTAGAATATTTTCTGTTTTGGATATAGACATGTAAGGAAACTATATTTAGTCAATCAGAATGCTAACAATTAATAATTATTTCCTCGATTAATTATTGAGAATAATAAGCAAAATCCTAAGCTAAATCTAAGTCCTTAATGATTGCACATTATAAACATAGGAATTATTTTAAAAAAAAATTAATCCACTTTTTGATGTACCTGTTTATTTTTCTGGTAGAGCGAATCGATTTATTTACATCTAGGATTGCATTAAAATTGTTACTACTAATGAAAATTTATCTAAGGAAGTCGAATTTATGGTTTACAAATGTTCCCTTCATGTCCTTTCTGTTATTTGTTTTAACATACAGCCGGGGAAAATTTTCAAATATATCCTAAAAACAGAGCATATCTTTACTTTATATTGAAAGTCATTCACAAACTAAAATATTGGCATTCCCTTCAATGCTGAAAAATTTCTATCGCATACATCTCACGTTTGAATGAAAATCTATTTATGAAAATCTACTTTAACACGAGTTAACAAACTAAAAATAAAATTTATGCATACCAGACAATTCTAATTCCAAATGATTGTTATTTTAAACTTTCGGACATCAAATCATTGAAAACGTATGTTAATGAAGTTAATATTTCGAATTTATTTTGAAGAGGAGCTTGTTAATGAAGTTTGTTAGGGCCGTTAATAAATGAACTTTCACTGGACAAAGTAATCTAGGTTGGGAAAGTTTATTTGATGATGTATTTCTAACCCCTATATTAGATTCTAGACCTGAAATTCTATTATTTTGTTATGAAACTACTAATTTGCATATTTATATATTTAAATTAAGGAAAATATTTTACAAATACGAAAGTGTTATATCTAACCTTCCCCCAGTTCTTGATATAAAAAAAGTTGGTTCTCTTTTTGTATGAATTTAATTATGCCTTTTGTACTTAATTATTTTAAAATAAGAAAAAAAGTTAGATTAGCCCATATATAGTAAAAACTGACAATTTTTCGTATTTTTTGACCGGCGATCGCTTAAAGGCAGCAGAAACAGAGAATTTTCTAGGCTAGGTATTGGTTGAACATCTCTTGAAAATAAGTTTCCCAATGTCTGCCTGACGCAGGAAGAAAGAAAATATTTAAGACAGCTTAGTTGTGTTGAAAGAATTAGACACTGGAGATTAAATCAAGAGAACAGAGATGATGGTAAAATACATATGTTTCATTTTTATATAAGGATTATATGTTCTGACAGATATGTAAGGAAGCTCACTTGTATTTATTAATACAACTCACAATTACATAGAAAGTATTAATTTAGTTTTAGTTTATTATATTGATCTAATAATCTAACAAGTATTGTGATATCTAGTTCTATTGACAATGAAAGTTCAATGATGAGCAGACGGTACCAATATTTATTACTTTCTGTGCAATCGTCAAAAAATTCGAACTCGAGATTTTGACGAATCTCCACGTTTTAGACCTCTCTGAGTCCGAAAAACACAATTTTGGAATTATGTCTGTCTGTCTGTGTGTGTGTCTGTTTGTCTGTGAACACGATAACTCAAAAACTATTAGAGCTACGGTGATGAAATTTGGTATGTGGTCTTTACACATAATTTGTAGGTTTCTATCAAATTTTGGACAAAATCCGTCCGCGGGAAGTCTGTCTGTCTGTATGTCCGATGTCATGCGAACACTATAACTCAAAAACTTGAAGAGGTAGATGTATAAAATTTGGTACACAGTTTTATCGTCATGAATGTAGGTCTGTATAAAAGTTTGGGCCAAATCCGTCAAAGAGTTGACTGTCTGTCGGACTGTTTAATCGCTAATAATATGATTCGAAGTTTTAAAAGTACTAAATAAACCCATCCGAAAATCGTGTTCGAAAATCGCAGGATGCAGCAATAAACAGACGGACTTCGAATCCGTGGAAATCGCGGGATATGCAGTCAGAGGGTTAATTACTATCAATTCATAAAATATTATAGTAACAAAAACTGGCCGTAAAGAAAATTAAAACACCAGAAACGTAATATCGTCTCGGCTCCTCATGCATTCAGGCAACCTTCAATCTCGCATATGTCTGCGTCTTTTACTTTTTCTGTCTGTCTTCTCACCAAAGAAAGTGGCTTTCTCGGCCAAATGTCTAATCAATATCGTCTGACTACTTTTGTCCAAAGTTCTGACGAGAATCAGAAGAATAGGCCCCTTCAGTACACTACAGGCCGGGATATTTTCCCATGTGTTTCTGATTAGATAACATTTATTAGTGTTTTTTCTGGCAATTTATGCCCTTATGTTTGAACATTGAATACCTAATCATTACAAGAAAATCGACGAATTCTTTGGGATTATCGGTGCTAATTGCGTGTAACTGATAACATGCAGATGAATACTGTATACTTACTAGATTTTGAGCCGATGAGCTTTTGAAACGGAAGATCTAAACCTGTTCCAGCAATTTAAAAAGTATTTGAAATTCAAAAGAATATTTTTGAAAATAATGAACATTTAAAGTAATATTACAAAAAATAATAGCATTAATTCCATCCTCATTAACATAAAAATACTCTCATCAGTTTTAATCGATGTGAACAACGACTTTGCACTCTCAGTGAAAGTCTCTATATGTAGCAGCATAGCGATGATTCATTTTTGTTTGGCACATAATTTTTGGCCTATAGACATAATGTTGAAATAACATCTAGGAACGGCACTCAAAACACTCTGAGTGGTCGGGTAAATTTGCAATTAATATCGTCTGATTGCTTTTGTCCAAAGTTGGGACGAGAATCAGTAGAATAGTAAACTTAAGTACACTACAGGCCGGGATATTTTTCCATGTGTTTCTGATTAGATAATTATTAGTGTTTTGTCTGGCAATTTATGCCCTTATTAATGAACATTGAATACCCAATCTTTACAAGAAAATCGACGAATTCTTTGGGATTCTCGGTGCTGATTGCGTGTAACTGATAAGATGCCGATGAATACTGACCAGTAGTAAATCACACGGAATAACTACTTGCATCAAACACCTTCTCTTACTTCATAAAGAGCTTTTCTAAATAAATTTTAAAACCATTTTTAGGAGTAAATTAATAAGCATAATAGATTGACTTCAAGGAGTAACATTCAATCTCATCTTATGCCTCTATCTGACCTTTTCTTTTGTCTGTAAAGAGCTTCCCTAAACAAATTTGAAACCATTTTTATGATTAAATTAATAAGCATAATA